>JAPFBE010000227.1:0-83466 GCA_034336665.1 Luscinia megarhynchos | reverse complement strand
TCCATCCACTCCATCCAGCTCCATCCAGCTCCATCCCTCTCCATCCCAGCGGCTCCATCCCAGCTCCATCCCAGCTCCATCCCAGCTCCATCCCATCTCCATCCCAGCTCCATCCCAGCTCCATCCCAGCTCCATCCATCCACTCCATCCCATCCATCCATCCCTCCATCCAGCTCCATCCCAGCTCCATCCCTGGCTCCATCCAGCTCCATCCCAGCTCCATCCCATCTCCATCCAGCTCCATCCATCTCCATCCACTCCATCCCTACTCCATCCCAGCTCCATCCATCCCGCTCCATCCAGCTCCATCCCAGCTCCATCCCTCCCTCCATCCAGCTCCATCCCAGCTCCATCCCTCCATCCAGCTCCATCCCAGCTCCATCCCAGCTCCATCCCAGCTCCATCCCAACTCCATCCCAGCTCCATCCAGCTCCATCCAGCTCCATCCAGCTCCATCCCTCCTCCATCCCAGCTCCATCCCAGCTCCATCCAGCTCCATCCAGCTCCATCCCGGCTCCATCCCAGCTCCATCCAGCTCCATCCATCCATCCAGCTCCATCCCTCCATCCATCCAGCTCCATCCCAGCTCCATCCAGCTCTATCCATCCCAGCTCCATCCAGCTCCATCCCAGCTCCATCCATCTCCATCCAGCTCCATCCATTCCATCCCATCCATCCATCCAGCTCCATCCCAGCTCCATCCAGCTCCATCCCTCCTCCATCCAGCTCCATCCCAGCTCCATCCAGCTCCATCCCAGCTCCATCCAGCTCCATCCAGCTCCATCCAGCTCCATCCAGCTCCATCCCAGCTCCATCCTCCATCCATCCAGCTCCATCCAGCTCCATCCAGCTCCATCCAGCTCCATCCAGCTCCATCCCAGCTCCATCCCAGCTCCATCCCAGCTCCATCCCAGCTCCATCCAGCTCCATCCCTCCATCCAGCTCCATCCAGCTCCATCCCAGCTCCATCCCTCCTCCATCCCAGCTCCATCCCGGCTCCATCCCAGCTCCATCCCAGCTCCATCCATCCAGCTCCATCCCTCCATCCAGCTCCATCCCAGCTCCATCCCAGGCTCCATCCCAGCTCCATCCCAGCTCCATCCCAGCTCCATCCCTCCTCCATCCCAGCTCCATCCAGCTCCATCCCAGCTCCATCCCAGCTCCATCCCTCCTCCATCCAGCTCCATCCAGCTCCATCCCAGCTCCATCCAGCTCCATCCTCCATCCCAGCTCCATCCACTCCATCCAGCTCCATCCCAGCTCCATCCAGCTCCATCCCTCCTCCATCCAGCTCCATCCAGCTCCATCCCAGCTCCATCCATCCTCCATCCCAGCTCCATCCAGCTCCATCCAGCTCCATCCAGCTCCATCCCAGCTCCATCCCAGCTCCATCCCAGCTCCATCCCAGCTCCATCCCAGCTCCATCCCAGCTCCATCCCTCCATCCAGCTCCATCCAGCTCCATCCCAGCTCCATCCAGCTCCATCCCAGCTCCATCCCAGCTCCATCCAGCTCCATCCCGGCTCCATCCAGCTCCATCCCAGCTCCATCCCAGCTCCATCCAGCTCCATCCCAGCTCCATCCAGCTCCATCCAGCTCCATCCCTCCATCCAGCTCCATCCAGCTCCATCCCTCCATCCAGCTCCATCCAGCTCCATCCCAGCTCCATCCCGGCTCCATCCAGCTCCATCCCAGCTCCATCCCAGCTCCATCCAGCTCCATCCAGCTCCATCCCAGCTCCATCCAGCTCCATCCCGGCTCCATCCCGCTCCATCCAGCTCCATCCCAGCTCCATCCCTCCTCCATCCAGCTCCATCCCAGCTCCATCCTCCATCCCGGCTCCATCCAGCTCCATCCCAGCTCCATCCGGCTCCATCCCAGCTCCATCCACTCCATCCGGCTCCATCCAGCTCCATCCGGCTCCATCCAGCTCCATCCATCCGGCTCCATCCAGCTCCATCCAGCTCCATCCCAGCTCCATCCCGGCTCCATCCCGGCTCCATCCCAGCTCCATCCCTCCGGCTCCATCCAGCTCCATCCGGCTCCATCCGGCTCCATCCCAGCTCCATCCCGGCTCCATCCGGCTCCATCCCTCCATCCAGCTCCATCCGGCTCCATCCCTCCGGCTCCATCCAGCTCCATCCAGCTCCATCCAGCTCCATCCGGCTCCATCCAGCTCCATCCGGCTCCATCCCAGCTCCATCCAGCTCCATCCGGCTCCATCCAGCTCCATCCCGGCTCCATCCAGCTCCATCCAGCTCCATCCCAGCTCCATCCAGCTCCATCCCAGCTCCATCCCAGCTCCATCCCAGCTCCATCCCGGCTCCATCCGGCTCCGTCCGGCTCCATCCGGCTCCATCCAGCTCCATCCGGCTCCATCCGGCTCCGTCCAGCTCCATCCCTCCATCCGGCTCCATCCGGCTCCGTCCAGCTCCGTCCGGCTCCGTCCAGCTCCATCCAGCTCCATCCCGGCTCCGTCCGCTCCTGTCCATCCCGCTCCATCCGGCTCCATCCGGCTCCATCCGGCTCCATCCGGCTCCATCCATCCGCTCCATCCGGCTCCATCCGGCTCCATCCGGCTCCATCCAGCTCCATCCAGCTCCATCCGGCTCCGTCCATCCGGCTCCATCCGGCTCCATCCGTCCGGCTCCGTCCGGCTCCATCCGGCTCCATCCGGCTCCATCCGGCTCCGTCCGGCTCCATCCGGCTCCGTCCATCCGGCTCCGTCCGGCTCCGTCCGGCTCCGTCCGGCTCCGTCCGGCTCCATCCGGCTCCGTCCGGCTCCATCCGGCTCCGTCCGGCTCCGTCCGTCCGGCTCCGTCCGGCTCCGTCCGGCTCCGTCCGGCTCCGTCCGGCTCCGTCCGGCTCCGTCCGGCTCCGTCCGGCTCCGTCCGGCTCCGTCCGGCTCCGTCCGGCTCCGTCCGGCTCCGTCCGGCTCCGTCCGGCTCCGTCCGGCTCCGCTCCGTCCGGCTCCGTCCCGCTCCGTCCGGCTCCGTCCAGCTCCGTCCGTCCGGCTCCGTCCGGCTCCGTCCGGCTCCGTCCGGCTCCGTCCGGCTCCGTCCGTCCGTCCGTCCGGCTCCGTCCGGCTCCGTCCTCGCTCCGTCCGGCTCCGTCCGGCTCCGTCCGGCTCCGTCCGGCTCCGTCCGGCTCCATCCGGCTCCGTCCGGCTCCGTCCCTGCTCCGTCCGGCTCCGTCCGGCTCCGTCCGGCTCCGTCCGGCTCCGTCCGGCTCCATCCGGCTCCGTCCGTCCGTCCGTCCGGCTCCGTCCGGCTCCGTCCGGCTCCGTCCGGCTCCGTCCGGCTCCGTCCGGCTCCGTCCAGCTCCGTCCGGCTCCATCCGGCTCCGTCCGGCTCCGTCCGTGCTCCGTCCGGCTCCGTCCGGCTCCGTCCCGGCTCCGTCCCGTCGTCCGCTCCGTCCGGCTCCGTCCGTCCGTCCGGCTCCGTCCGGCTCCGTCCGGCTCCGTCCGTCCGTCCGTCCGCTCCGTCCGGCTCCGTCCGGCTCCGTCCAGCTCCGTCCGGCTCCGTCCGGCTCCGTCCGGCTCCGTCCCGCTCCGTCCGGCTCCGTCCCGGCTCCGTCCTCCGTCCGGTCCATCCGGCTCCGTCCCGTCCGTCCATCCGGCTCCGTCCAGCTCCGTCCGGCTCCGTCCGGCTCCGTCCGGCTCCGTCCAGCTCCATCCGCTCCGTCCGGCTCCGTCCGGCTCCATCCGGCTCCGTCCGGCTCCATCCGTCCTCCATCCCGGCTCCGTCCCAGCTCCGTCCGGCTCCATCCAGCTCCGTCCAGCTCCGTCCACTCCATCCCGGCTCCATCCCAGCTCCATCCAGCTCCATCCCAGCTCCATCCCGCTCCATCCCAGCTCCATCCCAGCTCCATCCCTCCTCCATCCATCCAGCTCCATCCAGCTCCATCCCTGCTCCATCCCAGCTCCATCCCAGCTCCATCCCTCCTCCATCCCATCCAGCTCCATCCAGCTCCATCCCAGCTCCATCCCAGCTCCATCCCTCCATCCCAGCTCCATCCAGCTCCATCCCTCCTCCATCCCAGCTCCATCCCAGCTCCATCCTCCATCCCAGCTCCATCCCAGCTCCATCCCAGCTCCATCCAGCTCCATCCAGCTCCATCCAGCTCCATCCACTCCATCCATCCCAGCCCTCCATCCCAGCTCCATCCCTCCTCCATCCCAGCTCCATCCCAGCTCCATCCCTCCATCCCAGCTCCATCCCAGCTCCATCCCAGCTCCATCCCAGCTCCATCCCTCCTCCATCCCAGCTCCATCCCAGCTCCATCCCAGCTCCATCCCAGCTCCATCCCAGCTCCATCCCTCCTCCATCCCAGCTCCATCCCTCCACTCCATCCCAGCTCCATCCCAGCTCCATCCCTCCTCCATCCCAGCTCCATCCCAGCTCCATCCCAGCTCCATCCTCCATCCCAGCTCCATCCCAGCTCCATCCCAGCTCCATCCCAGCTCCATCCTCCATCCAGCTCCATCCAGCTCCATCCCAGCTCCATCCCAGCTCCATCCCAGCTCCATCCCAGCTCCATCCCAGCTCCATCCCTCCAGCTCCATCCAGCTCCATCCCAGCTCCATCCCAGCTCCATCCCAGCTCCATCCCAGCTCCATCCCAGCTCCATCCCAGCTCCATCCCAGCTCCATCCCAGCTCCATCCCAGCTCCATCCCAGCTCCATCCCAGCTCCATCCCTCCTCCATCCCAGCTCCATCCCAGCTCCATCCCAGCTCCATCCCTCCTCCATCCCAGCTCCATCCCAGCTCCATCCCAGCTCCATCCCAGCTCCATCCCAGCTCCATCCCAGCTCCATCCCAGCTCCATCCCAGCTCCATCCCAGCTCCATCCCTCCTCCATCCCAGCTCCATCCCAGCTCCATCCCAGCTCCATCCCAGCTCCATCCCTGCTCCATCCCAGCTCCATCCCAGCTCCATCCCAGCTCCATCCCTCCTCCATCCCAGCTCCATCCCAGCTCCATCCCAGCTCCATCCCTCCTCCATCCCAGCTCCATCCCAGCTCCATCCCAGCTCCATCCCAGCTCCATCCCAGCTCCATCCCAGCTCCATCCCAGCTCCATCCCTGCTCCATCCCAGCTCCATCCCAGCTCCATCCCAGCTCCATCCCAGCTCCATCCCAGCTCCATCCCAGCTCCATCCCAGCTCCATCCCAGCTCCATCCCTGCTCCATCCCAGCTCCATCCCAGCTCCATCCCAGCTCCATCCCAGCTCCATCCCAGCTCCATCCCAGCTCCATCCCAGCTCCATCCCAGCTCCATCCCAGCTCCATCCCAGCTCCATCCCAGCTCCATCCCAGCTCCATCCCAGCTCCATCCCAGCTCCATCCCAGCTCCATCCCAGCTCCATCCCAGCTCCATCCCTCCTCCATCCCAGCTCCATCCCAGCTCCATCCCAGCTCCATCCCAGCTCCATCCCAGCTCCATCCCAGCTCCATCCCTGCTCCATCCCAGCTCCATCCCAGCTCCATCCCAGCTCCATCCCAGCTCCATCCCTGCTCCATCCCAGCTCCATCCCAGCTCCATCCCAGCTCCATCCCTGCTCCATCCCAGCTCCATCCCAGCTCCATCCCAGCTCCATCCCAGCTCCATCCCAGCTCCATCCCAGCTCCATCCCAGCTCCATCCCAGCTCCATCCCAGCTCCATCCCAGCTCCATCCCAGCTCCATCCCAGCTCCATCCCAGCTCCATCCCAGCTCCATCCCAGCTCCATCCCAGCTCCATCCCAGCTCCATCCCAGCTCCATCCCAGCTCCATCCCAGCTCCATCCCAGCTCCATCCCAGCTCCATCCCAGCTCCATCCCTCCTCCATCCCAGCTCCATCCCAGCTCCATCCCAGCTCCATCCCAGCTCCATCCCAGCTCCATCCCAGCTCCATCCCAGCTCCATCCCAGCTCCATCCCAGCCTCCCAGGGCAGGGGGACTCTGTTGGGTTGTTTCCATAGCAGTGAAACTCATCCAGCTCCAGAGCAGGAAGAGCTTTATCCCAATCCAGGCAAAAATTTGGCAGCAGGATCTGGAAGAGCCGGGAAGCAAAAAAAAAACCCCAAAAAACAAAACAAAAAACCAAAAACAAAACCAAAAAAAAACCCAACCAAACAAACTTGATTCAAGATTGAGCCAAGCTCAAATAATGAAGTGAAGTGTCCTCAGTTCCCTCTTCTTGGTGTTCAGAATTGCTCTGGGGTTTTTTTTTGTTTTTGTTTTTTTCCTTGGTTTGTTTGTTTGTTTTTTTTATTTCGGGAAGTTCAATTGGGAAAATATCCCAATTTCCTAAGTAATGTGTGTTGCTGGAATTGCCAAATCCTTTTGCATCTCAAGAGGCTTTTTGGGCCTGTTCAGGCTGGAGAAGAGAAGGATCAGGGAGAGCTCAGAGCCTCTTCCAGGGCCTGAAGGGGCTCCAGGAGAGCTGGAGAGGGTTTGGGGACAAGGCAGGGAGGGACAGACACAGGGAATGGAGGGACAGACACAGGGAATGGCTTCAAAGTGGGATTTGGTGGGATATTGGGAATTAGGAATTGTTCCCTGGGAGGGGCTGGGATGGAATTCCCAGAGCAGCTGGATCCCTGGCAGTGCCCAAGGCCAGGCTGGATGGGATTTGGGACACTGGGAGGTGTCCCTGCCCATGGATGAGCTTTAAGGTCTCTCCAACCCAAACCATTCCAGGATATTTAAGCCTCTGGTTCAGCAAACTGACTTTCCAAAAAGGAAAATCAAATGCACACACTCCCAGAGCTCCCAGTAATCCTAGAAGGACGCCAGGATGCCCTGGAAGTGAAAGGACTCTCCTTCCATAGCTGCAATAAGCAGAAAAATCCAAGTGGATTAAGCACCTATTTTTTTTTTCCCAGAAATTCTCACTTCATGGAATAGTAATTGAATTTTCTCTCCTCTTCTTCATTGTCACAGCCAGCGACAAAACTATCAATTTCTTATTGGTTTAGGGTTTTTATTTTTAATTTTTTTTTCTTCTTCTTCTTTTGGGGAGGTAGAAGACAAAGGAAGAACAGGAATTTTGCTAAGGAAGGATTGTAGGACTTGTAGGACTGGACTTATGGAAAACCAAAATTTCCTGTGATCTTCCAGTGCTCCATAGAGGGTGCCATCATAGAGATTCCAAATAAAATTATGACTTTTTAAATCTCCTCTTTTTTACCCATTAAAATAATTTAAAAAAAAAAAAGTGGGAACTTTTTAATCTCCACTTCCCCCCCCCACTTTTTTCTTTAAAAAAATAAATCTCATTACAGTGCTCTTTCCCCAGACAGGGGTCTTCCCTCCAGCTGATTCCCAGTGTTTTACAGGACGAGCTCCACATCCTGCTGCCTTCAGAGCAGCCTCAAACCCAGGTTTGAATTCCTATGGAATAAGCAGCAATGAAGTCGCTATCAAAATAAGCAGGAGCTCCCAAAAAAACCTCAAACAACCAAACAAGAGGAGTTGAACTAACTCATCAAAGACTTTTTTGGAGCATCAGGGCTGGTTATTCACCAGTTTTTCCCTCCCTCAGCAACTCCATCCTTGCCTGGAGCCCCAGGGAGGGCAGGTGGAGTGGGAAGGGCATGACTTCAGAAAGTTTAAAAAAAAAAACCCTTCCAAAAAAAAAAAAAAAAAAAAAGCAGAAAGTCGACATCACCCCAGTCATGTGATAGAAAAGCACCAATGGAGGCAGGTCCTGGAAAGGGGAACAGTTAAATTTGTAATTTGGGTTGTGTGAAACACTTCTTTGGGCCTCATAAACAACCACAGAACCACAAGTTGGGCACGGAGGCAGTCACCCAAGAGCGGGTCCGGGATATTGGTCAGCAGGGAGGGCGAATCGTTGTGCCTGCAAACCACAGGGTTTCGGAGGCTGGTGAGCATCATCAACCACAACCGAGCCACTAGATATATATATTTTTTTATTTTTTTGTTCCCCCTCCTTCTTTTTAAGAAACAATTTCAGAGTTCTTTCAGCAACAGTAGCTCGGGATCCGCTGGCGAGGCGCAGGGATGGAGCCGAGCAGGGTGGCTGGGAGGAGAGTGGTGGCAATGACCAGTCTTCATTTTTCACTCCCCAAGGTGGAAGAAACCCTAAATTCCCTCCCAGTGAAGAGAGAGAGTGAGTTTTAAAGAGAAACAATGGCTTCAAACAGCATATTTGAGTCACTTCCTTCTTACCAGCACTTCTTGAGAGGTAAGTGCCATTCAGGATTTCTAAATGGATGTTTTGCTTTGCCATGTTTCAGAAAATGCATGTTTGGAGAGGATCTGGGCACTTCCTCGTAGTACATGGGGGTTTTTCCACTTCAGTTTTCTTTGAGTTGGTATCTGAGCTCGCAGAAATGTCATCTCATTGCTTATCAGTTAAGGAGATTGCAACAAGGACTCACTTAAGCTGTTCAAACAACCATTGCATGCTCGTGGATTTGCTCTTCCTAAATCCTCGTGGGCTCGGATAACTGCTGGGAATTGCTGCAGGTACAAGAGTGGCAGCACAGGCTCCTTTTGGGCTCTTTTTTGGGGGTTTTTTTGAGCAGCTGCCACGACAAATGACAGTGCAGGGAGGGAGCAGCAAGCCCAGCCAGCAGAGCAGGATTTAGGCTTGGGGAAAAAAAAAAAAATCTTAGGAACCTGCTTAAAGTTTGCTGGAACTCACGTGGCTCGGGGAGAGGAGTGGTGGGGATGGTTTGGAGGCTCTGAGGATGCTCTGAGGGAGCAGAGGGGCTCTGGGGGGGACTGGAGGGTTTCACCCAGCTTTGTGTCACCAGTGACCAAGAGCTTGCAACGTTCTCGTCGTGTTCTCACCCCCCCCGCAGAGCTGATGCTTTAGTCACGGCTTATTCATCCAGCCCAGCCAGGCACAGGCACGGGGAACTTCTCATCTCTCTGGGAATGACCTTCCTGAGTGGCTGCAGCTGAGCTTCTGCCCTGTCCTGCAGTGGGTGACGGGGACACTGAGCTGTCCCAGCCCCAGCCCGTGCCTGCGAGCCAGGAGTTTATTCCCATCAGCGATGGGCAGTGTGGAGAGCTGCTCCAGCTGCTGGGGTCACAGCCTGCCCAAACCCTACCCAGCTCTGCTCTTCCAACCTTTTATGCCTTTCCCTCCCCTTCTCCTCATACCCAAAGTTTTTCTCTGTCTTTTTCCTGGCGCTGCAGCCTGTGAGTCACCAGTACCTTCTGGGTGGGGGAGATGCTGAAGGGTGAGCAAGAGGTGTCCAAGTGCTGACATTGCTCAGCACCAGCCCAAGCAGGGAAAGGAAGCAATACTGCTAAAATAACAAGCAGGATCTTCCTGCAATTCGTCAGCTTTTTTTTTTTTTTTAATTTAATTAATTTTTTTTTTTTTTTAGCTCAGCAACTGCTCAGTTTAATCTGTAGCACAGGAAGGGTTCTTGGGGAAATTCTGTGTGTCTGATAAAGAGCAGAGTGAGCCTCGTGGGGCTGTGTTTGTGCAGTGCCAGGCCACAGGATGGGATGGAGAGCAGGGGTCGTGTGCTTGGCAGGAACCCAAAAAATTTGAGAGCAGCTGGTTGAAAACCAAGGGCTTGGCTTGTCCAGAAAAGGAGGAGTTTCATTAAAGCTGCTTAATCCAGCAAGAGGTTCAGCTCAACAACCCAGAATGGGCTTTGTTTTGGTCCTTACTATTCATTTTTGGCATTAATGTTGTTCCAGTGCCAATATTTCATTGTCTTTGGGGAATGGGCTCCAAGCAGTGCTAGGCTGGAAATCAGCTGGGTTTTAGGAACACTGGAATATTCTGGACCAGGCTTGGAGTAACCTGGGCTAGTGGGAGGTGATGATCTCTAATATCCCTTCCACCTCAAACCATCGCTTGTTTTTATATCTATATAAAATTTTCTGTTCAGTTGTGGCAGAACCTTGGGCAGAGATGTTTTTCCTGCAGAAAACCTCGGCTCAAACACTTGGCTTGAGCTGTAAAACAAATGTTTCATGGTTGCAAAAGAACCCTGTGAGTGTGTGTGAACGTGGTTTTCCAGCAGTTCCCTTTTTGTTCCTTTCTCCACTCAAACGAGCTCTGGGCAGTTTCAAAATCCTGGGCAACGTTTGGGCTCAGGAGCAAAAAAAAAAAAAAAATCATCCCTAGGGTGGGTTGTTCTCACCCTATTTCTCAACAGGTTTTGCAAAGAAACGTCCCCAAAATGGTTTTCCCGCCAAAATTTATTGCGTTTTCTGCCTCAACCGAAATCGGGAGGGAAAAGGGAAAAAAAAAAGTGTTTTCTCCATGGATTTCTCTTTATCAGCCCACACAGCTCTGTGAGAAGGAAATCCATCATTCTTTAGGAGCTTGATATAGGTGAAAATTGGGGGGAAAGGGGGGAGCCCTGAGATGTCAATGGAGTGTGGTTCACCACAGGATATGGATCTCTTCTATCACACCCTCCAGGAGTGGCTGGGACTCGGAATTCCCGGCATCCCAAGGAGAACTTTTGGGATGGACCATCAGAATGAGGCCCCTTGGGGGGTCTTGTGCTAAAGAGTGACCCCATAGGTCTTAAAGGAGGATAAAATAGTCACATTATACACACCCCTAAATTTTATAATTTCTAATTGTTTATAATTTCTAATTTTACAATTTCCAATTTTACACTTTCCAGTTTTACAATTTCTGATTTTACATTTTCCAATTTTACAATTTCCGATTTTCCAATTTCTAATACTACAATTTCCAATTTTCCACTTTCCAATTCTAAAATTTCCAATTTTCCAATTTCTCATACTATAATTTCCAATTTTCCACTTTCCAATTTTCCACTTTCCACTTTTCCACTTTCCAATTTTCCATTTTCCACTTTTCCACTTTCCACTTTTCCACTTTCCAATTTTCCATTTTCCACTTTCCAATTTTACAATTTTATAATTTCTTCAGGTTGCCACGTTCTAACAATTCTTGAAGTCTCCTGATCATTTTTGTCCATGAAAGAAAACAGAACTCATCTTTTTATGCGGCTCAAAATAGCACCAAGCATAACATTTTCCAGGAGGGCACTTTTCCCTCATTTTTGCTGAAAGGTCTGATTATTTCAAAGTGCAAAGAAGTTTACTCCTGGTTTTGCCTGTGTGATATTTTTTTATTAATTAATCATGTGACGGTTTTGATGGTTTGTTATCAACTGGGAGTGAGCACAGTAATTTTATAACATGAAAAAAACCAGAAAAATACACTGTGGGTAATTTCTTCTGAGTCCTGCAGTGCCAAGGAGCAGCCAGGCATTGAGGGATTCTTGTCTTGTAAATGCAAAATAAAAGTGTGGTGGGTCCAAGGAAGGGAACAGAGCTGGGAATGGGCTGGAAAATAAATCCTGGGAGGAGCAGATCTGGGGAAGGGGCTCAGCCTGGAGAAAAGGAGGCTCAGGGGGGACCTTGTGGCTCTGCACAACTCCCTGACAGGAGGGGCAGGGAAAGGAGCAGAGGAAATGGCCTCAAATGGCACCAGGGCAGGCTCAGGGTGGAGATTGGCACAGAAAATGTCCCTGGCAGAGTGGTCAGGGCTGGGATGAGCTGCCCAGGCAGGTTTGCAGTCACTGTCTGGGGGATGCTCAGCACAGGCTGGATGTGGCCCTTGGGGACAGGGTTGGGGTGATGCTGGTGGCACTGGGGTGGCTCTGGGGGATCCTGAGGGATTGAGATGATTTCATGGAGAAGCTCTTCCTGCTCTGAAGGTCCTGCCTGCCTGGATTCAGGGACACCTTTGGGAGTTTGTGGTTCTGACTTTCCTTGTGATGGGATTCCCATTGGAAAAGTGCCTGGTGCTGGGTGGGGGTGGAGGCTGAAGGGATTGGGGCTCCCTCCCATCAGCTCCAGAATTGTGGATTCCTCAGAATTGTGGATTCCTCATCCCTGGATTGTCCCAGATCAGGTTGGACATTGGGGCTGGAGCAGCCTGGGACAGTGGAAGTGTCCCTGCCATGGCAGGGGTGGAGTTGGATGAGCTTTAAAATCCCTCCCAACCCAAACTAGTCTGGGATTCCAATTTTTGATTTTAAGTTTGAATATAGCCATAAATCCAAAATATCTATTGAGCCAAAATCTGCACCTGGGACAGTGGATGTGTCCCTGCCATGGCAGGGATGATGTTGGATGAGCTTTAAAATCCCTCCCAACCCAAACCAGTCTGGGATTCTCTTTTTCCACCAGCACAAATTCCCTTCTCACTGTGGAGAAAAAATTTTTCAGGCTGCCTGCCCTGTAGCAAAGAGTTAATTTGTGTCAGCATTATAAACCCCTGACTGCAGCTTGTGAATAGGAAATTGAACTAAAGCTCATAAAAACCTTGGCTTACAAGTAGAAAAACCTTGCACAATGTCTGATTTACACGGCCTGAGCTCTTTTTTCACTTAAAAGCCTAGAGAAACATTGAGAGGCCTGGGCACAGGAAGTAAAAAGTCTGACAGAGCTGAACATGCTGCTCTGGTGAGATCAAGAGATTTTTATCCTGAGCCAAAATATTTCACTGAACGTTTGAGCAGCCCCACTCAGCCCAGGGATAAGTTGTGCTGAGGCTAAAAAGGGTTTAGGTTCTGTCTGGCCAGCACATCCCTCTGATTGTTTTGCCTTTGCTCTTTTATCATTTGGCCATTAATTAGAGATTGTTGGGTGTTTTACCATGAGGGACAAACTCCAGCTCTGAGGAAAATGAAAGTATCTCCCTCACACCAGGGGATTCAGTAAAAATAGAAAATAAACTGCTTCTTTTTTTTTTTTTTTTTTTTTTTTGGTGACCAGAGATAATCAAGATTTAGTTTGACTGCTGATCCCAAAATCACAGGCTGCTTATCTTGAAATGCACGTGAAAGCCAGGGGTAGGGGCAAGTTTATTAAAGTAATTTTTGAAATCTGACTTCAGAATAAAGCATGAGTGTTGAAAATCATGCTGTTGTTTGAGAGGGGAGAGTCTGTACTAAACCTGGGAAATTACTGCTGTTGGATTTAGGAACAGTGGGTTTGAAAAGCCAAGGAGAAACCATCCTAAGGAAACACAGATTTTTCTGTAGGTTATCCCAAAACCAGGGGGGATATCTGACTTTGACATCCAGAGGGATTCCAGAGGGCCAGGCAGGGAGGGGATGGAGAACAAGGCTGAAAGGCAGAGTGGGCATTGCCATAAAATCTGAATCCAAGGCTTTAACAGAATCTTAAAAAACTCCTGGATTTGTCCTTACATACAGAGTATCATGGGACTCTTTAGGTTGGAAAAGCCCTTTAAGATCATCAGCAATTTCTTAATAAACACCTGCCAGGTTGAGCTTTAAAGTCCCTAAAAAGCTTTTTAAAGGTAAAAAAAAAAAAATTAATTTTTTTTAAGGTTAAAAAAAAAAAAGGTGCTTTGGGAAGGGTTAAGTTCTCCCTGCCCCATTTCAGAGCACAAACCAAACCCTGTTCAAGCAAGATCCCCTGGAAGCAGCTCTGCCATCTGCCAGATGATTTGTGGCTTCCTCCAGGACATCTGGGATTGGCCATGGGCTGGGTGACTCACTGGGCTGAGAGGACGAGGAAACACTGCCCTCCCTCACGTTCTGTGCTCTGGGGAATATCTGGATAAACCTGAGCTGCCCGCAGGGTGCAGTGCCATCCCCTCTCTGAGGTGTGGGGTGGCACCAGGGCAGCCCCAAGGGGCTCCAGCCTGGGGGTGAAACCTGAGCACACCCCAAATATCCTCAAACCACTCCTGCCAATGGTAAAAGTAGGAATTACGCAGATTCCCAATGTCATTTCCAAAATAAATGATTTTGGTTTTTTTTTGTTCACTGAGTTGCCAACCAAAGCCAGCCTTTACAACCAGTTTTAGCAATAAAGCTAAATGGGTTTATCCAGTAAAACTAATGTTAGTCCAAACCATCAAATTTTCTGGAAAGATTTGTTCAAAGTACTGAAATAGGAGAAAGGAAAATACTGAAATAGGGGAAAGGGAAGGGCCTGGAAGGGCTGAGTGGGGAGCAGGGATGAGGGAGGGAGGGCAGCTCTGCCTGGGACAGTTTCCAGTTCATCCTCGATGCTGCTGGAGGATTCCCCACTTCTGCTGAGTGAAAATATCAGACAGGGCAGTTTCACTTCGTGCAGATCTCTGAGAACACTTTCTCTGCCCTTAATCAATCTGGGAATTTCTGTTTCCAACCTGTAGTTTTTAGCTTTCAGTTTCTGATTCCAGTGAACCCCAAAGCAGTCTGAGATGGGCTTGAGGGGTTTTTTTTTCCCCTCATGAATATTTTGTCTTGCAGGATGTTTTCTGCCATCTGCTTTCCCACTAAAGCTGTGATTTTGAAAGCCCAGAAGCTGCATTTAGGTCAGGTTTTGTCTGCAGGTTGAAAGGTTTATGCCTTACAAATCTTTCTGAGAAAGCACTGGAAGGAAACCTGAAAAGGTTTTATGAGGTTTGCTATAAACATTTCAAGCTGCTGCACTCAGGGTGAGCCCTGCCACCCTCATCAAATCAGCAGCTCTGAGGCTTTTTGTGGTGTTTAAAGGGGAAAGGAGAGTTTGGGAAATCCCTGGATGGTTCATGGTGAAGCACAGCATGAGTGTGCTCTGTGTCATTTGTCATTTGTCCTTTGTGACAAATGTCTGGGGCCTTCAAAGCCCCAGCACCACCTGCAGCTCTCAGAAGTTAATTTTTTTTTTTTTTAACGTGGTTTTATGGCATTCACCCGTGCTGGGACAGCCAGACCTGTGCTCAGACATCCACAGAACCCTGGGATTATCTGGGAGGGAAGAGATTTTCAGCATCAACATCACCAGCATCATCCCAAACCACGACCCCAAGGGCCTCATCCAGGCTCCTCCTGAGCATTCCCAGAGAACTCCCAGCCCCACATCCCTCCCCATTCCTGTCAGGAGTTCTGCAGAGCAGTGATGTCCCCCTGAGCCTCCTTCTCTCCACACTGACCAGTTAATGGCCACTTTGTCCCTGTCTGGGGGATCCAGGATTTTATCCCAAGAATTTGTTCTAGGACACTTTTTTTTTTCCCAAAGAAAGGAGAAGTGTGGCTGCAGGAGTTTAAAGCAGTGCTGCCTTCAATGAGCCCTGGCTGTATAAAATGAGTAGTGAAAGCCCCAGGGTTCATCTCCTGCCCTCACTCAGCACCCAGCTCATCCTGACACCTGCAGGGCTGGCTGCAAGGGGCTCCCCTCACCTTCAGAAGGACACTGGGGGGCTGGAGAGTGTCCAGAGATGGGGAAAGGGTCTGGAAAACGTCCTGGGAGGAGCAGCTGAGGGAGCTGGGAGGGGCTCAGCCTGGAGAAAAGGAGGCTCAGGGGGAACCTCATTGCAGGAGGGAGGGATGGTGAAAGTGAAAAAATGAGAGGAAATGGCCTCAAACTCACCAGGGCAGGCTCAGGGTGGAGATTGGGACAGAAAATGTCCCTGGCAGAGTGGTCAGGGCTGGGATGAGCTGCCCAGGGAGGTTTGCAGTCACTGTCTGGGGAGTGCTCAGGACAGGCTGGATGTGGCCCTTGGGGACAGGGCTGGGGTGATGCTGGTAGCACTGGGGTGGCTCTGAGGGATCCTGAGGGGCTCTGCCCACCCTGATGATTCTGGAATTCTGGATGTGAGAGCAGGGCTGCACACACTCCATGGGAAGGGTTTGTATTTCAGAATTCAGTTGCAGATAATATCAGACTTCTGTAAAACACTTCTGGGTTTCAGCACCTCCATGTAAACGAGCTCTGGGGTTTGTATGAGTCAGATGGAATCAAATTAATATCTGGAAGGTTCACTCAAGTTTAGACTTCATGAAGAAAATTTTAAACTAAAAGAGATTTGGATGAAATATTAGGCAGCAATTCTTAGAATGAAATTCCCAGAGAAGCAGTGGCTGCCCCTGGATCCCTGGAAATGTCCAAGGACAGCTTGGACAGCTTGGACAGGGCTGGGATCCACCTGGGGCAGGGGAAGGAGCCATGGCAGGGGTGGAGTCAGATGTTCTTTAAGGTCCTTCCATCCCAAACTTTTCTGAGTATTTCAAATGATAAAAAAAATGCATTTGAATATTTATCTGTGTTCAGTGAATCACTTGCTGCAATATGTGATGGTTTCATTGTTCCAAACCTTTTGCAAGAAATTTAGATACAACTTTTTCCATCCTTCCTGCCACACCTGAGAGGAAAGAGACCCCTCAGTCTGCAGTTTTCTCTTTATCAAACCTGTAAAAGTGATAATGGCTGGGGCTGAACACCCACACGTTTTTCACACCAAGCATAAAATAACTTTGCACTTTGAAACCAAGAGTCAGGTCTGTTGTAGGAACATCCTCTGGCTGTCCCTTGATGGAGGAAATGATTTAATTTTCTAAATGAAGCAGGGTTTCACATACAGCATGCCTGGAAACTGAGTGTGAATGACTTGCCAAGGTTGAAAACCAGAGACAGGGTAAACTTTGGGAGTTTAGAAGTGATGGATCATTGAGATTTTGGAGTAACCATCAGAACTTTGAATGCTGGGTAGTTGTTTGTTGGTTGTTTTTTTTTTCCCTCTAATAGGGATTGTAATGGAAATAATAATTTTTATGAGCAGTTCCCCAGGGAATGGGCACAGCCCTGAGGCTGCCAGAGCTCCAGGGATGCCCAGGCTGGGATTTTGGGGGGTCTGGGCAGGGCAGGGCTGGGGCTGGGTGATCCCTGTGGGTCCATGGTTCTGTAAATCCCATTTGGGATGAAAAGACATGACAAACATGAAGAGGGATTAAACTGATTTCTAGGAAAAGCTGATTGAGAGTCACGTTTTCCTGGGACAATTAAGGCAATTCAGGACTTTGTGTGCATGGAACCTGATCCAAGAGTCGGGGAAACCACTGGAAAGACCTGGCTGGTGGCTTTGGGTGAGACCTGGGATGACTCTTGTGCCCAGGTCAGCAGTTCCTCTTCTAACTTTTTTTTTTTTTTTTTTTTTGCTTTGGAGCAATATCGTGGAATTCTGGAATGGTTTGGGTTGAAAGGGAGCTTAAAGTCACTCAGTGCCATGGCAGGGACACCTCCCACTGTCCCAGGCTGCTCCAGCCCCAGTGTCCAACTGGAACTGAACATTGCAGGGATCCAGGGGCAGCCACAGCAAATCTGGGAATTCCAGCCCAGCCCCTCATCACCATCCTAGGAAATGATTCCTAATTCCCAATATCCAATATAAACCTTCCTTCTGGCAGTGGGAGTCATTCCCTGTGTCTGTCCCTCCATTCCCTGTGTCTGTCCCTCCATCCCTGTGTCTGTCCCTCCATCCCTGTCTCCTGTCCCTCCATTCCCTGTCTGTCCCTCCATTCCCTGTGTCCTGTCCCTCCATTCCCTGTGTCTGTCCCTCCATTCCCTGTGTCTGTCCCTCCAGCCCTTGGCAATTGTCTCTCTCCATGTTTCCTGCAGCTCCTTCAGGCCCTGCAAGGCCACCCTGAGCTCAGCCCAAAGCTTCTCCTGTGCAGGTGAACAATCCCAGCTGTGCCAGCCTTTCCTGCCAGCAGAGCTGCTCCATCCCTCTGCTCATCCTGCTGCCTGCTCTGGTTTGTTCCAGCTCCATCCTGGCCCTCCCTGCCCTGTTTTGTCCCATTCTCAGTTTGTGCTGAATATAAAACATCTCTGTGTGAGGCACAGCTCCCAATTCCAGCTGACACTGGGGGCTTGGCTCATTTTCCAGGCTTTTTAGGGCAGCTCCCTCTCAATCCTTCCCTCCTGTGACTGCTCCAAGTTTTGGGCACATCCCTGGCCACGTGCAGAGGGACAAAGCAGCTCTTGAGGTTTTGGGGTGTTCCTGCTTTGATGAAACCACCACAGCTGGAGATCAAAAGCACTTTTTAACCAGAAGCAGTTGGAGGTTTTTCATCTGTCTGAGCTCCTTCCCAGCCTTTGGTAAAGCCCATTCCAGATGTTCCAGATCCCAGAGTCTGAGGGGATCAGGTGTGGGGCCAGGCTGGACACCAGGTCAACCTCTGAAACTTCAGCTTTATACAAATTCCTACATAGAGGTTTTATTAAAAAAAAAAAAAAAAAGAAGCCCCAAACATGATTTAACAGAAATTTGTGACCAAATTTCAACTCATTTCCAAGGGAAATCTTTCCCCTCTTCTTTATTTTCTGGCTGAGCTCTCTCACTTCTCAAGGTGAAAAACTTGAATACTTTAAAGCATTGCTGGATTTTTAAATATTTTTGGGGGTTTTTTCCCTGCAGAAAATTAAGGCATCTCTTATTTGAAACAGCAGTACAAAGAAGAATGAGAAATTAAATAAATAACCTGTAGAAAAACACCAGCTGTCCTATTTTAGGATGTCATTACCTGCAGCAAAACTTCCCTCACTTCATTTTCTTCAGTGAGAAAACAAAGCACCTCGTGACTGAGGTTTGGAGGAAATGCTGCTCTTTGCAACATTTGCCACCAACCAATTCACCCAAACATTTCTAGCACATGACTTAGGTTGCAAATTTTGCTGCTGCTTTGCATTTCTGCAGCTGGAGGCCAACCTGCTTTGAGTTATCATAAAAATGAGGGCAAAAAACGAGTGGATTGAAGATTTGTCTGAAAAAAAATCTATTTTAATTTTTTTTACCAGAATTCAGTGCAGAGAAGGGGGTGAGAAAGTGAGGAAGGGGAAGAAGATTTTCATTGTGTGAAATTAATTCTTTCAAGGGCTAAATGAATTCTGATTTAGGGTTTTTTTTTAATAAAACCTTGACTAGCAAACCCATTTTTCCTCTGCTGACCTCTCTTTGGACTGGTGGCTGCATTTTCCAGCTGGAATGGGGGAATATTCCCAAGCAGGGTTTCAGGGAATGGTTGGGTGATGGAAATCTGAGGCCCAGCTGCTGATATTTGAGACACAGGTGTTTGGAGCTGCCCATGAGTTAAAATAAAGGAATAGAGAAAACTCCCAGAATAATCCACTGGCCTTTTTCCAGAGTTTTTTTATTTATTTTTGGAAGTGTTTGAAGTGAATCCCCCATTGTTCATCCTCCTGGGTTATTAAACTATTGTCCTTTCCTTCGTTGGTGTGGCCCAAAGAAATCCGGGTTCTGTGCCTGGCACCTGGAATTGCTCTCTTTGATCCTGGAGCTTTTTTAGAAAGGCAGGAAGGGATCATGGAATCATGGATGGGTTTGGGTTGGGAGGAACCTTAAAAATCCTCTCATTTCAACCTCCTTCCATTATCCCAAGTCTCCTCCAGCTTGGCCTTGGACACTTCCAGGGATGGGAAATCCACAAACCCTCTGGGATGGAAGGATTGGCTTCTCCTGGAAGTTCTCCTCTTTGATTTCTGAGTTTCCACAGAGTCAACAGGTGCTGAACACACCTCCAAAATTCCTGATTTTTCCCCCAAAATCTCACATTCAGGACTCTGTGCACAGATCCCACTGGATCAACATATTTCCTTTGGGATCTTAATTTCCTTTTTCCTCTCCTAGAAGTTTCCTGCCTGAGCCAGGCCCAGTTAATTTTGGTAATCAGCGACAGCAAGGTTAATTTTGGTAACCCAAAACTCGAAAGTGGCGTGCTGGGCGTGGGAGGGAGAAAATGGAAGGAAAAAAAAGAATTATTTCTAAGCTAGTTTCTTGGTTGCTGCTTTTTCACTTGAATAGAGGTGAAACTGGGCAGGCAGCTCGGTGTCAGGTTGTGATGTGGGTGATAAAACTGAGGGTGTTGAGCCAAAGGATGTTTGAGTGGAGATCAGAGCAGGGCAGGGCTGTGGGGAATTGCTGGGCCCAGCCCCTGCCTGGGGATCTGGGGCCACTGCTGGAGCAGAGCTGGGGCTGCTCTGAGCCCCCTGTGCACAGGGACAGACAGACAGACAGACAGACACACAGGGACACACAGAGGGACAGACAGGGACAGACAGAGGGACAGAGAGGGACAGACAGGGATAGAGAGGGACAGACAGACAGACAGACAGGGACACACAGGGACACACAGGGACACACAGAGGGACACACAGGGATAAAGAGGGACAGACAGACAGACAGGGACACACAGGGATACACAGGGACAGACAGGGACAGATAGACAAGGACACACAGAGGGACAGACAGGGACACACAGGGACAGAGAGGGACAGACAGACAGACAGACAGACAGGGACACACAGGGGCAGACAGGGACAGACAGAGATGCCCAGGGACATCCAGGGATACCCAAGGACACCCAGGGACAGACAGACAGACAAGGACAGGCAGGGACACACAGGGACAGACAGAGACACATGGAGACACAGAGAGACAGACAGGGGCAGAGAGGGACAGACAGGGACAGACAGACAGGGACACAAGGACAGACAGACAGACAGGGACACACAGGGACACACAGGGACACAGGGACAGATAGACAAGGACACACAGGGACAGACAGGGACACAGAGGGACACCCAGAGGTGCCCAGGGACATCCAGGGACACATGGGGACAGACAAGGACACCCAGGGAGAGACAGGGACACCCAGAGGCACTCAGGGACACCCAAGGACACAGAGGGACACCCAGGGGCACCCAGAGATGCCCAGGGACAGACAGGGACACCCAGAGACACACAGTGACACATGGGGACACCCAGGGATAGATAGGGACACCCAGAGATGCTCAGGGACATCCAGGGACACATGGGGACAGATAGAGACACACAGGAACACTCAGGGACACATGGGGACAGACAGAGACACACAGGGACACCCAGGGATAGATAGGGACACCCAGAGATGCCCAGGGACAGACAGGGACACATGGGGACAGATAGAGACACCCAGGGACGCACAGGGACACACAGGGACAGAGGGACCTGCCCAGGGACAGACAGGGACACTCAGAGACACAGGGACACAGAGGGACACCCAGAAATGCCCAGGGACAGACAGGGACATATGGGGACACATGGGGGCACACAGGGACAGAGAGACATGCCCAGGGACAGACTGACACACCCAGGGATAGGCAGGGACATACAGGGACACCCAGAGATGCCCAGGGACACACAGGGACACGTGGGGACACCCAGGGACAGACAGACAGACAGGGACACCCAGGGACAGACAGGGACACCCAGGGACAGACAGACAGACAGGGGCATCCAGAGACACTCAGAGACACCCAGGGACACATGGGGACAGGTAGGGACAGATTGATTGCCTTGAACAGCCCAGGTAATTAATCCATGGATATTAATTCCATGAAATCCAAATATTGTTAATGGGGGCCTGTGCAATGTGGTGAAAACCCCTCTTGTCAGAATTTGTCATCCTTTTTCTAGCTGAGCCTTGCTTCAGTGGGAAATTCCAAAAAGCTTTCCTTGTCAATGTGCAAAGCCACTAAAATTCTTATCCTTGGAGGGTAAAATTTCAGATTGAAGCCTAACCTGAATTTTAAAAACATTCAGAAAGGCAGGAGATGCTAGGCAGAGCCAGGGCAGGCAGGGATGTGCTTTGTGCCTGAGGTCTCTCAAACCCAGGAGGGATTTGACCTGATGGAAGCTTTTTCCTTTCCCCAGGAATCTAAAGCCTCCCTCAGGCTGGCAGGCAGCTCTGGCAGAGCCTCTCAGCCACTTTTCATGACAGCCAGAGGAACTTCAGCCCACTTCTGCTCCATCAACTTTAGTAAAGTTGGCCCACAAACCACAGGAGCTGGGAGAGGGCCAGGGAGGGAAGGGAGAGATCACACAAGCTCTGCCTCAGAAACACAGAGCAGCCTCAGAGAGGAGCTTACATTCAGTCTGTGCACCCAAGGGTTGTCAAATCCATCCTGAAATGCTTCAGAATAGGATATTCCTCCTCCTCATGGATGAAGAATTAGGGAAGGGTGATCAGATCATGAGCTCAGCAGTTCTGAGAACAGCAGTTTTACAGTTCTGAGCCAGACTATCTCCCAGAAGATCTCGTGTTTGCCTCGAAATTCAGATTGAATCAAGCTGATGTTTGAATCAGAAATTTCCTGAGCACCACACATTATTTCAGGGCTCTGATATTGTAACTCTCCAGCTGCAGTCCACTTCAAATAAACACCACAAAGAAAATCCAGGGGAAAAAGTTACTTTTGAGCAGCAGGAGAACTTGAAAATACCAAGAGCTGTTTTTGGACATCAAGCTGGGTCTCTTCCAACTCAGGATATTCTTGATAGACTCCCTCAAATCCTCCCAGGCTCCAGCAGACTTGTGGCACATGGAGACTTCATTCATGCATTTAAAATTATTTCTTCTTTTTTCTGTTTTTTCCTTGCAGAAAATAATTGAAAAGTAAAACTTAAAAAAAATAATAATAATTCCAGAGATACTTTTTTTTCCCCCCTGATCTCTCTATTGTTGATGTGGCCCTGGGAAGTTCCAGAAATATTTTCAGGGTGCAGAGCTCTGCTGGAAAACCAGAGCTGCACTTCTGGCACAGGGAATAACCTTTGACCAGGGAATTATCAGAGCAGGGGCAGAGCTTGTTTTGTTTTTCCCATCTCTCCCTTCTGGGTAAAACTCCAGGCTGTGTCTGCCTTGTCTGCAGGGCAGGTTTCTCTGGTGTGACTTTGGAAAGCAGAATGTGCTCCTTGAGGAGCCTGAGCTGCAGAATTTGGGGCAGGGGGGATGGAAATGGTGTCAAGATTCAGAAGCTATGAGGGCAAAATCCCAGAATCCCAAAATCCCAGAATCACAGAATTACAGAATCCCAGAATCCCAGAATCACAGGATCCCAGAATCACAGAATCCAAAATCCCAGAATCCCAGAATCCCAAAATTCCAGAATCCCAGAATCACAGAATCACAGAATCCCAGAATCCCAGAATCCCAGAATCCCAGAATCCCAGAATCCCAGAATCCCAGAATCTCAGAATCCCAGAATCACAGAATCCCAAAATCCCAGAATCCTGGAATTCCTGAGGCTGGAAAAGCCCTCCCAGCCCATGGAATCCCAGCTGTGCCCTGTCCCCACCCTGTCCCCATCCCAGTGCCACCTCCAGCCCTTCCTTGGACACCTCCAGTTTCTCCTTTGGCTTTTTTGTGGCATTTCCATGAATCCAGCCCTCACTCCAGCAAAGTGGGGCTGCACAGCAAAGAAGTCATGGAAATCTGCATGGAATCATGGAATGCTTTGTGTTGGGAGGGACTTTTGAGCCCATTTCATTCCTTCCCCCTGCCACTCTCTCTCCCAGGCTGCTCCATCCAACCTGACCTCGGCCAATTCCAGGCATGGAGCATCCTCAATTTTTCTGAGTTCTCCAAAGATATTCCCTTCCTCAACAACAAATTCAAGGTGAAATCATTTTAAAAAGGAGCAAAATGAAAGCTTCACCCTACCACAGCACCAAAACCCCCCCCTTTTTTTTTTTTTGCTGTTTTTCTCAGCAGGAAGGAGCTGAGGACACATCTGCACTCACTTTTCCTCCAGGAAAAAAAAAAAAAACCCAGAGGGGCTCCAAGCTGGCACAGAGCACCCCAAAAACCCCTTCTCCTCAGAATCCTGGGCCAGCTGCTGGCCTCTCTGGGGCATCCTGTTTGTAGGAAAACAAGTGGCAGTTGCAGGAGGGTTGCAAGAGCGAGCAAACCGCAGCCGCTGCCTGGGGCTGATAAGGCTCAAAACTCTTGCAGCAGTTCCGTCCCCGCTCCCCACGGTGCCTTCCTGTCCCCTCAGCCTTCTCTCTGAGCTTTTTTTTAAGGTTTTTTTTTTGGTTATTTTGGTTTCTCAGAAGGGACAGCAGCTCAGAAGGGACGTGGGTTTGGTCCCCTCCTCGTGGGTTGGGTGGTTGTGGAGAAGTGGGTTTGAAAATGTGTGTGTGAGGGAATTCACTCCTTTCCACGAGGATGCTTTGAGTTGGGCTTGGGAAATGAGTTTAACTAACTGGGAAATTTTTAAATAGTTGGGAAATTTGTTTAATTAATTATGGGATTATTTTGTCAAGAGCTGCTGGTGGGATGGATGGGGCCAGGTTGGACTGAGTTTCCTTGGGATATTCAGGAAAAGCTGAAATCCAGGAGGAGCAGGGATTGCTGCATTTGTGGGGAGAGAGCTCTGGGAGGTGGATTTTGAATTTTGGATTTTGGTGGATTTTAGATTTTGATTTTTGGTGGATTTTGGATTTTGGTGGATTTGGAATTTTGAAGCAGGGGGAGAAACAGCCAACAATTCACATATTTCTGTGTGAGGGAATTCACTCCTTTCCACAAGGATGCTTTGAGTTGGGGCTGGGAAATGAGGATTTAGGGTTTGGAACTGAGGAATGATGAGCTTAAAAGTTGTCAGAAAATCATGGAATCCCATGGTTTTCAAGAATTTTACCCACAGCTGTCACCCTGCCAGCCTGATGTCCCCAAGCGCTCTCTTAGGCTGAGTCTAACCCCTGCTCAGAGCATTTCTGGAGGAGATCAGAACTGGTGGCACAGAGAGAGAAACATTTCTGGGCTCAGGGGCCATCAGTGAGACAAAGATCTGTGTTCCTGTCCCAGGGCAATGCAGAATTTGAGATGGCACAACTCAAGTGAAAGGACAAAAAAAATCGACTTAAAATGCACCAAGGAAGGTTCTGAAATTTGAATTTTGCAGAAAAAGATGTGAAGAGGGATGAAGCTGTAAAACCAAATATTATTGTTCCTACCTAAAAACGACCACAAAACCTCTGTGACCTCTAGGAAAGATTTTCCCTGCTCCTCTGAACGAGCTCTCTTTTCTTATCAGCATCAAATAATTTCTTCCCTAAAGAAAACTTTATTCTGGCCATAAAAGCAAAAAAAAAAAAAAAAAAAAAAGTGAAGTTCCCATAGAAATTTCTGGAGGATCAGGAATTATTTTTCTTCTCATGATTTGCTTCTGCCTGTTCAGGTTAAATTCAGGTCTTGAGATTCATGGAATGATTTGGGGTGGAAGGGATTTTTAGGATCATCCCAGCCTCTCCCAGGGAACAATTCCTAATTCCCAAAATCCCAACCAGCCCTGCCCTCTGGCAGTGGGAAGCCATTCCCTGTGTGCTGTCCCTCCATCCCTTGGAAATAATCTCTCTCCATCTTTCTTCTCAGCTCTTTCAGCTGGAATTATGTCTATTTTTAACAAAACTCTGATATATAAATCAATACAACATATCAGCAAAAATTCCCCCAAAAAACCCCAAATCCCTCCTTCCCTGGTAAAGAATATACAATATATAGTATTATTATATTATATATTATATGGAATATAGAATATAGATTATAGGAGATAAGAAGATTGCACAATCAATAATATTTATTTATTTTCTATTTATTTAAGCAGTGCTAAACAGACTCAGATCAGAATTTCTGCACCTGTAATCCAGGAACACCTGCCCAAAGATATCCAATATCTCCCTTTTTATTGGGATCCAGCACAAAGGGAGGGTGGGGTGCTCCTGTTACAGCAGCTGCTCCCAGGAATCCTTGGGTTTCCCAAGAAAAAAAGGGAGCAGGGCCCTGGAATCTTTGGGTTTTCCAAAGGAAAAATGTCCCTGAAATCGTTGGGTTTCCCAAGGAAAAAAGTTCCTGGAATATTTGGGTTTTCCAAAGAAAAAGGTCCCTGGAATCTTTGGGTTTCCCAAAACGGAGCAGGTCCCTGGAATCTTTGGGTTTTCCAAGGAAAAGGTCCCTGGAATCCTTGGGATTCCCAAAAAAAAATTCCCTGGAATCTTTGGGTTTCCCAAGGAAAAAGGGATCAGGGCCCTGCAATCCTTAGATTTCCCAAGAATAAATAGGGAGCAGGTCCCTGGAATCATTGGGTTTTCCAAAGGAAAAAGGGAGCAGGGCCCTGGAATCCTTAGATTTCCCAAGAAAAAAATGGAGCAGGTCCCTGGGATCTTTGGGTTTCCCAAGAAAAAGGAAGCAGGTCTTTGGAATCTTGGGATTTTCTGAGGAAAAAGGGAACAGGGCCCTGGAATCTTTGGGTTTCCCAAAAGGGAGCAGGTCCTTGGAATCCTTGGGTTTCACAATGGAAAAAGAGAGAAGGACCTTGGAATATTGGGGTTTTCCAAGGAAAAAGGGAGCAGGTTCCTGGAGTCTTTGGGTTTCCCAAGGAAAAAGGTTCCTGGAATCTTTGGGTTTCTCAAAACGGAGCAGGGCCCTGGAATCTTTGAGTTTCTCAAAGCAAAAAGGAGCAGGGCCCTGTAATCTTTAGATTTCCCAAGAAAAAAATGGAGGAGGTCCCTGGGATCTTTGGGTTTCCCAAGAAAAAGGAAGCAGGTCTTTGGAATCTTGGGATTATCTGAGAAAAAGGGAACTTGGAATCTTTGGGTTTCCCAAAGGAAAAATGGAGCAGGTCACTGGAATTTTTGGGTTTCCCAAAGGAAAAAGGAGCTGATCCTTGATATCCTTGGGTTTCCCAATGAAAAATAAATAAGTCCCTGGAATCTTTGGGTTTTCCAAGGAAAAAGGGACCAGGGCCCTGGAATCCTTAGATTTACCAAGAAAAAAATGGAGCAGGTCACTGGGATCTTTGGGTTTCCCAAGAGAAAGGGAACAGGTCCTTGGAATCTTTGGGTTTCCCAAAGGAAAAATGGAGCAGATCACTGGAATTTTTGGGTTTCCCAAAGGAAAAATGAGCAGGTTCTTGGAATCTCTGGGTTTCCCAAAAGGGAGCAGGGCCCTGGAATTTTTTTAGTTCCCAAAGGATAAAGGAGCTGGTCCTTGATATCTTGGGTTTCCCAAAAGGAAAAAGGAAATAAGTCCCTGGAATCTTTGGGTTTTCCAAGGAACAAGGTCCCTGGAATCTTTGAGTTTCCCAAAGGAAAATGGGTTTTCTGAGGAAAAAGGCAGCAGGTTCTTGATATCTTTGGGTTTCCCCTGGAAAAGGTTCTTCAATCTTTGGGTTTCCCAAGGGAAAAGGGAACAGGTCACTCTTTGGGTTTCCCAGGGAGCTCATTTCAAAGCTGGGCTATTCTGTTTTTCTTGGAACTGGGAATTTTCGGTGGGATTTTGGGAAGGAATTCCTCTCTTGGAGGGTGATGAGGGGCTGGGATGGAATTCCCAGAGCAGCTGTGCCTGCCCCTGGATCCCTGGCAGTGCCCAAGGCCAGGCTGGGCAGCTGGGACAGTGGGAAGTGTCCCTACCATGGCAGAGAATTAAACTTTAAGGATCTTTCCCTCCAAAACCATTCCATGATTCCACGGAACAGGAGCAGCAGACAGTGGTGAGAATTTATAAACAACATTTGGCCGATTTAGGGGCACAATTTCACATTTCCTGAGGTTCCCAAGGGATTTAGAAGCCCATTTTCTGTTATTTTTAATAGTTTTGGTGCCACCTTGCTCCAGATCCTTTGTGAATTTCCATTCTGGGAATCCAGCCCAGCTCCAGAGGGGTCCAAAGCAGGAGATGATTTAATGGGAAAATTCATGGCAGATCTCAGCTTGGAACAAAATTGGTTCTGATTTTAGCCACAAAATGAGGATAGGGAAGGGCTGGAATCATTATTATTACTATTACTATTACTATTACTATTACTATTACTATTACTATTACTATTACTATTACTATTACTATTACTATTATTATTAATATTAATGTTAATATTAATATTAATATTATGGTGGTGATGTTATCATTATCATCATTATCATCATAATAATTATTATCATTATTATTACTATTACTATTGCTATTTAATTGTTAATTAATTTATTAAAAATCAAGACCCTCAGAATATTGAATCAGAAGCAGAACAGCTCCAGCCAAAATTCCATCTGCTCCCACATCTTCTCGCTGAAACCTGCAGGTGCTTGAGAAAAACACAGCAAAGATTTTTTGCTTCCTCTGGCTTGGAAAAGGGATTTTTCTCCCATAAAGTTGGGAAATTTGAGGTGTTCCCAGCTGATTTAAGATTAAATTAATAATTTTAGGGGGGAAATATGGAACCCCTGTGATACTGAGGATTTCCATGGGGAGTTTATTTACAATGAATAGAATGGAATGGAATGGAATGGAATGGAATGGAATGGAATGGAATGGAATAGAATAGAATAGAATAGAATAGAATAGAATAGAATAGAATAGAATAGAATAGAATAGAATAGAATAGAATAGAATAGAATAGAATAGAATAGAATAGAATATCTATAAAAGATAGAATGAAAATATAAAATATAAAATACAAAATATAAAATACAAAATTATAATATATAATATATAATATATAATATATAATATATAATATATAATATATAATATATAATATATAATATATAATATATAATATATAATATATAATATATAATATATAATATATAATATATAATATATATTATTATATATATAATATATAATATAATGTATTATATGAGCTGGTACTGGGATGGATGGAGCCAGGCTGGACTGAATTTCCTCAGGATATTCAGGAAAAGCTGAAATCCAGGAGGAGCAGGGATTGCTGCATTTGTGGGGAGGGAGCTCTGGGAGAGACCTGGGGGTGGATTTTGGATTTTGGATTTTGAATTTTTAATTTTGATGGATTTTGAATTTGGGTGGATTTTGAATTTGAGTGGATTTTGGATTTTAAATTTTGATGGATTTTGAATTTTGGTGGATTTTAGATTTTGGATTTTGAATTTTGATGAATTTTGAATTTTGCTGGATTTTGGATTTTGGTGGATTTTGAATTTTGGAGCAGGGGGACAAACAGCCAACGATTCCCTTATTTCTGTGTGAGGGAATTCACTCCTTTCCACAAGGATGCTTTGAGTTGGGACTGGGAAATGAGGATTTAGGGTTTGGAACTGAGGAATGATGAGTTTAAAAGTGTCAGGAAATCGTGGAATTCCAGAATTTGGATTAGGACATGGGAGTGGATTTTAAGGATCATCCCATTCCCACACAAACCCTGGGCAGGGACAATTCCCCTGTCCCAGGCTGATCCAGCCCCAATGTCCAACCTGGCCTTGGACAATTCCAGGGATCCAGGGGCAGCCACAGCTGTAAAATAAAATAAAATAAAATAAAATAAAATAAAATAAAATAAAATAAAATAAAAATAAAATAAAATAAAATAAAATAAAATAAAATAAAATAAAATAAAATAAAATAAAATAAAATAAAATAAAATAAAATAAAATAAAATAAAATAAAGATATTAAACTATGGGAGAACATCCAAAAGAGGGACAAAAAGATGGGGAAGAGCCTGGAGGGGAGGAGGAGCAGCTTGGAATGTCCAGCTGGAGAAGAGGAGAGTGAGGGGAGACTCCTCAGGGACAGAAAATCTTCATGTCCTGGGGATGGTGGAGAGACAGGTGCCTTGATTTTAAAGGGAAATCTGCTCATGAGTGTGTTGGATAACAGGGAATTATGGTGATTATCATTTTGATTAAAGAATGGAGAGGAGTTCAAGGGAAATTTGATCCCTGGGAGGAACAAAGTGCAGCATCCTTCATGCTGGGGGAGCCTGGGGGGAGCTCAAGCATCCCCAGCAGGGCCAGGGACAGGATCCTGCAGCTGGGCCAGGAGGGACTGGGGTGGATTTTAGGGAAAGGTTCTTCCCCCAGAGGTGCTGGGCCAGCCTGGATGGGATTTGGAGCAGCCTGGGACAGTGGGAGTTGCCCCTGCCCATGGTTTGTGTTGGAATGGGATGATCCTAAAAATCCCTTCCAGCCCAAACCATCCCATGATTCCACAATTCCAGTTTTTAGAACTAAATTCTCTGCATTGCTCCTCTTTCTAAAGTCAGCTTCTCATTAAAAATAGATTTCAATTCTCATTTTTCACATTAGTAGGAAAACTGCATTAATATGGAAAAACATCCCTGAATATATCCTACAAAATAAACAGTGGGGCAAGAGATCATTGCAAAATCAGGAGAATCCTATTGGGGTGCCTAAATACAGAATTTAAAAAAAAAAAAAAAAAAAAGAGGGAAAATCCTGCTCAGTTTGATCCCATTGTGAGCAATCCAACTGATCCCAGGCAGAAATGAAAAGTGGTAGCATTGCCAGTGAAAAAGCTGGAGTGGGACTCAGGATTAAAAGAAAAAAAAGAGGGAAAATCGTGCTCAGTTTGATCCCATTGTGAGCAATCCCACTGGTCCCAGGGAGAAATGAAAAGTGATGGCATTGCCAGTGGAAAAGCTGGAGTGGGACTCTGGAATTTGGCTCCCCAGGGATTCCCAGGCTGGGATTTTGGGGTATCCATGCAAGGCCAGAATTCCCTGATCCTTTTCATCCCTTCCCACTCAGGATATTCCAGGATTCCCTGCTTTGCAGTCCAAACAGGAATTTTCACCCTCTTCAGCTGAATTCCTTCCCCTGAGTCAGGTCCCTGTTGTTCCAGCCAGGAGATGCTGGGCTCAGCTTTCCCTGGAAATTAAACCAGCTTTTCCCAGCTCAGGGGCATTCCTGAGAAGCATTCCCAGAGTGCTGGAAACTCAGCAAAAACCTCTCCAACATCATCCTAAAAAAATAATCTGGAGCAAAGCCAAGGTTATCCTGCTCACAGTGTCATTTCCTCTGCTTCCAGAATATCTTTTCCTTCAGGGAAGCAGCACCAGATCGAGGTGTGCATTAGACTGGGTTTAATTGGCTTCTCCTTCCTCTTCATTCCAACCACAGCATCTCCCCATCCTCCCAAAAACATCCCAAACCCTTCCCTAAACTCTGCTTTCTGCTGAAGTCATAGAACAAATTGAGTCTAAGTCACTTTTCTTCTGAAATATTTCAGCCTGGGGTAAGGGAAAGGAAGGAGTTTCTCTTCCTATTTTTTTGAACTTGGCAGACTTGTGCAGGAAATAAAATTAAAAAGAAAGAGAAACTGCCTGAAGTGAAAGGGGAGAAAGGAAATCTTGCTTAGAGCTGGTTCTAAACCAGGTTTTAGGGAAAATTAAGTACCTGAAGTGAAGGAAATTAGAGGAAATCTTGCTTAGAGCTGGTTCTAAACCAGGTTTTAAGGAAAGTTAACTGCCTGAAATGAAAAGGAGAAAAGGAAATCTTGCTTAGAGCTGGTTCTAAACCAGATTTTAGGAAAGTTACCTGCCTGAAGTGAAAGGAATGAGAGGAAATCTTGCTTAGAGCTGGTTTAAAACCAGGTTTTAGGGAAAGTTACCTGCCTGAAGTGAAAGGGAGGAGAGGAAATCTTGCTTAGAGCTGGTTTAAAACCAGATTTTAGGGAAAGTTAACTGCCTGAAGTGAAAGGGAGGAGAGGAAATCTTGCTTAGAGTTGGTTTTAAACCTGGTTTTAGGGATAGTTAGCTGCCTGAAGTGAAAGGAATGAGAGGAAATCTTGCTTAGAGCTGGTTTAAAACCAGATTTTAGGGAAAGTTAACTGCCTGAAGTGAAAGGAATGAGAGGAAATCTTGCTTAGAGGTGGTTCTAAACCAGGTTTTAGGGAAAGTTTCCTGCAAATAGGGTAGAAAATGATGGGATCAGGTGGAGATGACCTCAGTCAATGGTTTTGCCACTCAAGGTTATCAACGAGCCACAGATAATTTAATTTTATAGGTAACATATGAGAATTTAAGAGCATAAATTGAATTTAGATCTTGCTGTGACAAGGTGGGGAAAGCACTAAAATTAAACTCTCAGGCCTGGTTTTCTCCTCTGGAAGAGCTGGGGAGGATCAGGAAAACCTCAGAACACTTCCAGTGCCTAAAGGGGCTCCAGGAGAGTTAAATCCTAGAATTGATGGGGATTTCCGGAATCCTCTTCAATCCATGGCTGAACAAACTTATTTATCTCCCTTTTTATTTTTTTTATTTTTTACAAGAACTTGGGATTGGCCCAAGGAGGGAACAGAGCATGAGAAACCACTCTGCCCTTGTGGGAAAAAAAAAAATTAATTCTGGTGGCTGGGGAGAGTTTCAGGGCAGGGAAATCAAGATTTAACTCTGGATATCTCCAGTTTGGGAGGGAAGTTCTGTGTCGAGAGCTTGTGGAACTGCAGCAGAAAAATTAAATCTCCTGAGTTGTGTTCAGTGTGGTTCAAGGAGGAGGAGAGGAAAAGAAACCTAAAAATAATCCTAAAAAACCCAAATTTTTCCAGTTTTGTGGAGTGAAGGCTGAGGAATGCACAGTTCTTGTAGCAGAGGGAGTTTTCTGTGCTGTCTGGGGAAGGATTTACAGCTCAGGGTGCCCCATTCCAAAGGAATTCCCTCTCAGGATACAGCTACTCCTGGGATTTGTGGACATGTAACATAAAATATTAAATAATAAATTATCCAAATGCTCATTTTACACAAGCAGTGTGAAGAGAAACCAAGACATGGGATAAGCAACTCCATTATCTCAATGTCCAGTGGGCATTATTACAAAAGTGAGGATTTATTTCATTTTCTTCCCTTTTTTTTTTTGTTGTTTTTTTTTTTTTTTTGTTTTTTTTTTCTTTTGGATGTGCAGACAAATTAAATTACTCAGAGAGGGGAGAAAAATTCAGTTTGATCTGCCTTCAGTCTGGATCTCAAAATGTGCTGCAATGAGAGACAGGAGCAGCAGTTTCCTGAGTCATAAATTGAGTCACACAGACCCCTAATGGTGTTTCCAGCACTGCAGACAAGCTCTTGAGTCAAAAACTGAAACATTTGAAAATAAACCCGAGCTTTTGGCAGATTTCCAGGAGATTTGTCATGTCCTGTAACAGTCACTTCAAAGGCACAGCTCCTGCCCCTGGCTCTGTCCATGAAGGGAGATGTGCAGGAATGGGAGTTACAGGATAATAGTTGCATCCAGGGAATTCCAAAAAGCACATTATTGCACCCTAAAGCTGGGAAAATGTTCTTGTCTGAGAGGCTGATGGAGCTGAGCTGCCACTGCAAGGCTTCACCCATTTGTTTGTGCACATGGTGATTTCACATTAAATTCACATTTTAATTTCAATTAAACATCTCTGGTTGTTACCTCGGCTGGATCTCCTGAGGATTTCCAACAGCAGAAGGGGATTATTCCCAAATAAACAGAGAACCCACATGGGACAAAGAGGAAAATCCTTGGAATTATCCAAGGCCAGGCTGGAGCAGCTCTGCTGGCAGGAAAGGCTGGCACAGCTGGGATTGTTCACCTGCACAGGAGAAGCTTTGGGCTGAGCTCAGGGTGGCCTTGCAGGGCCTGAAGGAGCTGCAGGAAACATGGAGAGAGACAATTGCCAAGGGCTGGAGGGACAGACACAGGGATGGAGGGACAGACACAGGGAATGGCTCCCACTGCCAGAAGGAAGGTTTATATTGGATATTGGGAATTAGGAATCATTTCCTAATGATGAGGGGCTGGGATGGAATTCCCAGAGCAGCTGTGGCTGCCCCTGGATCTCTGGAATGTTCAGTTCCAGGTTGGACACTGGGGCTGGAGCAGCCTGGGACAGTGGGAGGTGTCCCATGGGTGGGATTTAAGTCCCTTCCATCCCAAATTACTCCGTGTGGGAAGTTGAGGAGCTGTTGGTGTGAATGGCTTGAGGCACTTGAATCCAATCCTGCCCAAGTTTTAGGAATGATCACAGAATATCCTGAGCTGGAAGGGACCCCCAGGGTTGGTCATGTCTTGTTATGCCAAATGGGATTTATAGAACCATGGACCCACAGGGATCACCCAGCCCAAGCCCTGCCCTGCCCACACCCCCCAAAATCCCAGCCTGGGCATCCCTGGCAGCTCCTGCAGCTCTAGCTGTGCCCATTCCCTGCTCAGCACCCTTGGGGGAGGCACAAACTGCTGGAGCAGGGAGATGAGGAGTGAGTTGGCTCCTTCCCATCCCAGCTGTGGATTTGTTTCCTGGCAGTCCCAGCAGGGTCTGGGCTCCCTGTGTGTCCTGCAGGGTCTCCTCTTCCCCCTGGAGCAGCTCCTTGGGAATTCTGGGGGATGGTGAGTGGCAAAATCCTTTGCTTTCCCTCTTTTTCATGAATCTCAGCCTTCACAGCTCTCCCTGAGTCACCTTTCACAAGCAATAAATTCACCCAGCCACAAAAATGCTGCTTTACAGGAAAGCCTTGGTGCCGTGGTTGATGTCTCCTGCACCCTGTGCCAACACCACAAACATCCACATGAGCACAGCAGCATCCAAGGCAGCTGATGGGAAATAGTTCAGATAAGAAGAAGGAAAAAAAAAAAATCCCAGAATGAACCTAGAGGCTTCATCTTAAATTTAAAGAAACCCCAAAAAAACAACCATGGCCAAACTTAAAGTAAATTTCCTGTATCTTTGGTTTATTTGTATTTTTTGGAGCAGATTTGGCTGGAAGTTGCTGGTAATACAAATGACAATGAAAATGAAATTCCATTTCCCATTGTGGAGTTCTCATCCCTGGCAGTGCTCAAGGCCAGGCTGGACATTAGGACAGTGGGAGGTGTCCCTGCCATAGCAAGGAGGGATTGATGAACTTTCAGGTCTCTCTTAAAACCATGCCATGATTCTATGATTCCATGATTCCATGATTTCATGATTCTGTGATTCCATGATTCCATGATTCTGTGATTCTGTGATTCTATGATTTCATGATTCCATGAATCCATGATTCCATGATTCTATGATACCATGATTTTATTGTTCCATTATTTTAAGATTCCATGGTTCCAGGATTCCATGATTCCATCATTCCATGATTCCTTGATTCCATCATTCCATGATTCCATGATTCCTTGATTCCATCATGCCATGATTACATCATTCCATGATTCCTTGATTCCATCATTCTGTGATTCCATGATTCCGTGATTCTATTGTTCCATTATTCTATGATTCCAGGATTCTATGATTCCATGATTCTCTTGTTCCATTATTCTATGATTTTATGATTCTATGATTCCAGGAATCTATGATTTCATGATTCCATGATTCCCCTATTCCATCATTCCTTGATTCCATGATTCCATGCTTCCATTATTCTATGATTCCAAGATTCCATGATTCCATAATTCCATCATTCCATGATTCTATGATTCCATGATTCCTTGATTCCATCATTCCAGGATTCCATGATTCTATGATTCCATGATTCCATGATTTTTTTATTCCATCCTTCCAGGATTCCATGATTCCTTCATTCCATGATTCCATGGATTTATGGTTCCATGATTCCATGATTCTATGGTTCCATTATTCTAGGATTGCCGAATTTCATGATTCCATCATTCCATAATTCCATGATTCCATAATTCCATAATTCCATGATTCTATGATTCCATGATTCCATGATACTATGATTCCCTGATTCCATGATTCTATGATTCCATCATTCCATGATTCTATGATTCCATGATTCCATTTTTCTATGATTCCAAGATTCCATGATTCCATAATTCCATAATTCCATGATTCCATAATTCCATAATTCCATGATTCTATGATTCCATGATTCCATGATACTATGATTCCGTGATTCCATGATTCTATGATTCCATCATTCCATGATTCTATGATTCCATGATTCCATTATTCTATGATTCCATCATTCCATTATTCTATGATTCCAAGATTCTATCATTCCATGATTCCATCATTCCATGATTCCATGATTCCATGAATCCATGGTTCCATGATTCCATGATTCTATGATTGCAAGATTCCATGATTCTATGATTCCAAGATTCCATGATTTTATGTTTCTATGATTGCATTATTACATGAATCCATGATTCAATGATTCCATGATTCTATGATGCTATGATTCCATGATTCTATGATGCTATGATTCCATGATTCTATGATTCCATCATTCCATGATTCAATGATTCCATGATTCTATGATGCTATGATTCCATGATTCTGTGATTCCGTTATTCTATAATTCCAAGATTCCATGATTCCATCATTCCATAATTCTATGATTTTGCGATTCTATGATTCCATGATTCCATGATTCTATGATTCCATCATTCCATGATTCTATGATTCCATGATTCTATGATTCCATCATTCCATGATTCTGTGATTCCATGATTCCTTGATTCCATCATTCCAGGATTCCAGGATTCCATGATTCCATGATTTTTTTATTCCATCATTCCAGGATTCCATGATTCCTTCATTCCATGATTCCATGGATCTATGGTTCCATGATTCCATGATTCTATTGTTCCATTATTCTATGATTCCTGAATTCCATGCTTCCATCATTCCTTGATTCCATGATTCCATAATTCCAAAATTCCATGATTCTATGATTCCATGATTCCATGATACTATGATTCCGTGATTCCATGATTCTTTGATTCCAAGATTCCATGATTCCATCATTCCATGATTTTATGTTTTTATGATTCCATTATTACATGAATCCATGATTCCATCATTCCATCATTCCATGATTCAATGATTCCATGATTCTATGATGCTATGATTCCATGATTCTGTGATTCCATTATTCTATAATTCCAAAATTCCATGATTCCATCATTCCATCATTCTATGATTTTGCGATTCTATGATTCCATGATTCCATGAATCTGTGATTCCATGATTTTATGATTCCATGATTCTATGATTCCATCATTCCATGATTCCATGATTCCTTGATTCCATCATTCCAGGATTCCATGATTCTATGATTCCATGATTCCATGATTTTTTTTAATTCCATCATTTCTGGATTCCATGATTCCTTCATTCCATGATTCCATGATGCCATGAATCTATGATTTTATGATTCCATGATTCCATCATTCTGTGATTCCATGATTCCATGATTCTATTATTCCATTATTCTATGATTCCCAGATTCCATGATTCCATCATTCCATGATTCTATGATTCCATGATTCCGTGATTCTATGATTCCATGATTCCATGATTTTTTTAATTCCATCATTTCTGGATTCCATGATTCCTTCATTCCATGATTCCATGATGCCATGAATCTATGATTTTATGATTCCATGATTCCATCATTCTGTGATTCCATGATTCCATGATTCTATAATTCCATTATTCTATGATTCCCAGATTCCATGATTCCATCATTCCATGATTCTATGATTCCATGATTCCTTGATTCCATGATTCTATGGTTCCATTATTCAATGATTCCCGAATTCCATGATTCCATCATTCCATAATTCCATGATTCCATAATTCCATGATTCTATGATTCCATGATTCCATGATACTATGATTCCGTGATTCCATGATTCTATGATTCCATCATTCCATGATTCTATGATTCCATGATTCCATTATTCTATGATTCCTTCATTCCATAATTCTATGATTCCAAGATTCTATCATTCCATGATTCCATCATTCCATGATTCCATGATTCCTTGATTCCATCATTCCATGATTCCATGAATCCATGGTTCCATGAATCCATGATTCTATGATTCCAAGATTCCATGATTCTATGATTCCAAGATTCCATGATTTTATGTTTCTATGATTCCATTATTTCATGAATCCATGATTCCATCATTCCATCATTCCATGATTCAATGATTCCATGATTCTATGATGCTATGATTCCATGATTCTGTGATTCCGTTATTCTATAATTCCAAGATTCCATGATTCCATCATTCGATCATTCTATGATTTTGCGATTCTATGATTCCATGATTCTATGATTCTATGATTCCATCATTCCATGATTCTATGATTCCATGATTCCATGATTCCATGATTCTATGATTCCATGATTCTATGATTCCATCATTCCATGATTCTATGATTCCATGATTCCATTATTCTATGATTCCTTCATTCCATAATTCTATGATTCCAAGATTCTATCATTCCATGATTCCATCATTCCATGATTCCATGATTCCTTGATTCCATCATTCCATGATTCCATGAATCCATGGTTCCATGAATCCATGATTCTATGATTCCAAGATTCCATGATTCTATGATTCCAAGATTCCATGATTTTATGTTTCTATGATTCCATTATTTCATGAATCCATGATTCCATCATTCCATCATTCCATGATTCAATGATTCCATGATTCTATGATGCTATGATTCCATGATTCTGTGATTCCGTTATTCTATAATTCCAAGATTCCATGATTCCATCATTCGATCATTCTATGATTTTGCGATTCTATGATTCCATGATTCTATGATTCTATGATTCCATCATTCCATGATTCTATGATTCTATGATTCCATCATTCCATGATTCTATGATTCCATGATTCTATGATTCCATCATTCCATGATTCTGTGATTCCATGATTCCTTGATTCCATCATTCCAGGATTCCAGGATTCCATGATTCCATGATTTTTTTATTCCATCATTCCAGGATTCCATGATTCCTTCATTCCATGATTCCATGGATCTATGGTTCCATGATTCCATGATTCTATTGTTCCATTATTCTATGATTCCTGAATTCCATGCTTCCATCATTCCTTGATTCCATGATTCCATAATTCCAAAATTCCATGATTCTATGATTCCATGATTCCATGATACTATGATTCCGTGATTCCATGACTCTTTGATTCCAAGATTCCATGATTCCATCATTCCATGATTTTATGTTTTTATGATTCCATTATTACATGAATCCATGATTCCATCATTCCATGATTCCATGATTCCATGAATCCATGGTTCCATGATTCCATGATTCTATGATTCCATTATTCTATAATTCCGTGATTCCATGATTCCATGTGTCCTGGGTTGATAATTTGACTAACTCCTCACCCCTGCCCCCCTTGGCCATGAAGCTGTCTGCTCCCGGGGGAGGGGCCGCCTGGGCTCTGCTCTGCGGAATGGCCTTGGTTTGCCGCGGGCTTGGCTTGGGGGGGGGCTCATGCGGCTGGCAGCTGGGCTCTGGCTACTGCTGCGGGTGGCTATCGCTGCTGTGGTGGTGGCTCGTGGCCTGGTTTGTGAGTTAGCTGTTTTTTGGGGTTTTTTTTTCTTGATTTTTTTTTGACTTTATATTGCTTGAATTATTCGGTTTAGCTCGCTGCTGTTTAAGGCTTGCTGGCTATTCCGGCTGTTTTTTTCTTTCTCTCTCTCCCCCTCTCCCTTCTCCCCCTCACCCCCGAGGATTCAGCACCAGCTCCGGAGGAACCCTGCGGCCTGCTGCTGGACACCGGCCAGAGAAGCATTTCGCCCTTCTAGTGAAGATCAAAGCGTCCAAGTTTCTCTCTCTCGGTGAAAACTTTTTTGTCACCTGGGTCTGTGCTGGGAAGTGTTTCTCTTGTATGTGTTAATAAATAGGTTTTTTCCACTTTTCCCCCTGAGTGAAATTTTTTTTCTTATCTCCTGGGAAGCTCTTCTGGGGGTTTTTTTCCCTAAGTTTGTCCAAACTTGGACATTCATTATTTGGTGGCCCGATGCGGGGAAGGAGAAAGTGGAAAAAAACTTTAATAACATCTTGTTTTTAATTGGCCTGTATTGATATCAGTATGTTTTTGAAGCCGTGATGTCTGTTGGATTGGAAGCCTGCCTGTATGTTTGCTCTTTAGAGTTTTTTGAGATCTTAATACCCCTGTGGTCTCTGGGCCTGTTCTCTTACTCAGAGATAGCCCCAGTGTTGTCTCTAGCACGTAGTTTTTTCATGAAAGGGGTATTAACCAAAATACTCATTGGGCTAGGCTTGGTTGTAATGATCTGCCAGAAGTTTATGAAGGTGTTAGAATCCACTTCAGGGATGTACAAGTCGTGGTTTGTGTTGTGCACTCAATTCATTAGAGGAGAAGCAAGCAAAGAGGATTTTTTGCCTTTGTTTTCCTTCTTCTCCCCTGAATTATTTACATCTCTGTTAGAAAATGTTCAGCTCTCCCTGAGTGTAAAGGAAACCATCTTTCTGGTATTTAATTTAGTAAGTTTTTTCTATACCGTCTGCAGTTTATACAAAATGAAAGCTGAGATTTCTAGGGATGCAGGTGTTACAACCCCTGATTCGGTAGCAAAGCAGAGTGTGAAGAATTCTGAGTGGTGTGGCAAATGGGAGGAACTGGGCCAAATTCTAAAAGAGTTTTCTGAACCTATAATCTGGGATTTTTCATCTGAACAAATTCAAGACCCAGTCAAGATTGCAAAGTACTTAAAAGAAAAGTGTCAGGACAATTCTAAGGAAAAGAGAATCACTGCAGTGAGCTGGGCTCTGGCGTACGCTTATCGAACCCTGTTAGATAGTGTAGGACAACAAACAAAGGAGAGGGAACAGGGAGATAACGTAGCTACTATTCCAGTTACTCAGACTGCAGTTAACACCTCAGGCTCCAGGACAGGGGCAAAATTAGACAGCAAGCTTCAACCTATGGCTGTGGCTACCAGTACCAGGAGTAGAAAGTGCGCAAAGAAAACAGATCGGCCGGTGGAGGATGATGATGATGAGGATGCAGGAGAAGGACCTTCAACTCCCCCTGATATAAAATCCGGAGTTAAAGTGACTGATGAGAGATCAGAAACTAATAACTTTTCCCTGAAAGATCTTCGTGGTCTAAGAAAAGATTATACAAGGCGACCTGATGAATCCATAATTAGTTGGCTGGTCCGGCTTTGGGATGCGGCAGGTGAAGCAACCACCCTGGATGGCACGGAAGCGAGACATTTGGGATCCCTGTCTCAAGATCCAGTCATCGATCAAGGTATGATGAGGGGAGCTAGTCCTCAGAGCCTCTGGTCACGTGTATTGGACAGTGTGGCACAAAGATATCTCTGCGCTGATGACCTGTACATGCAGCAGACCAGATGGAAAACCATCGAGCAGGGAATCCAACGTTTGAGAGAGATGGCGGTGGCAGAAATTATTTTCTCAGATGATGTAACAACTAGAAATCCAGATCTGGTACCGTGCACACCGATTATGTGGAGGAAGCTTGTGAGGCTTGGACCATCTGAATATGCCTCAGCTCTTGCAATAATGAAACCAGAAGACACATATGAGACAGTGCTTGATATGGCAAAGAAGCTTCGGGCGTACGCTGATGCTGTGCATGGCCCAACGCATGCCAGGATTGCAGCCGTGGAAACACGTTTACAGAACTTGGAGGATAAGTTGGAGGAAAACCATAAGAAGCTGAGAGAGGAAATCAAGGAGGATCTCCTCCAAATCTCAGCTGTGCAAATCAGACATCCTGGCAGTCAACGCAGACGCTCCTCTGCTGAGGAGAGAAAGTACACCACGCTGGAGTTGTGGTTTTTCTTGCGTGACTGCGGAGAAAACATGAAGAGGTGGGATGGAAAGCCCACAGCTGTTCTGGCACGACGAGTGCGTGATTTGAAGGAAGACAAGGCTCAACAAGAAGGTTCCACCAGAAAGAGAGCAGCTCCAGTCGCCCGGAACCACAGTGCCACATATGAGGAGGATGATGACGACATGTCCGATCCACTTGAAGGAACTTCTAAGACCTATGCCCCCGTCAAAAAGGACAAACAGGCTTAGAGAAGCCCTGCCTCTAGCCAGGGTGAGGCCAGGGAAAACCGAGTGTTTTGGACCGTGTGGATTCGGTGGCCTGGCACATCGAAACCACAGAAGTATAAAGCTTTAGTGGATACAGGAGCACAGTGTACTATATTTCCATCAGGATGTGTCGGAGAAGAGACCGTTTCTATTGCTGGTGTAACAGGTGGATCACAGGACTTTACCATAGTGGAAGCGGAAATGAGTCTAACCGGAAGAGAGTGGAAGAGATACCCGATTGTGACTGGCCCAGAGGCCCCGTGTATTTTGGGAATAGATTTCCTTCGAAGCGGGTATTTTAAGGACCCAAAAGGCTTCAAGTGGGCATTTGGGATAGCGGCTGTGATGGCAGAGAGAATCCGGCAATTGAACACCCTGCCCGGACTATGTGAGAATCCAATTGCCGTGGGACTCCTGAGAGTAGAGGAGCAGAGGGTACCGATTGCCACTTCGATAGTACATCGTCGGCAATATAGAACAACTCGGGATGCTGTGATCCCGATCCATAAGATGATCCGGGAGCTGGAGCGCCAAGGGGTGGTGAGCAAAACCCACTCACCCTTCAACAGCCCCATCTGGCCTGTGCGCAAATCTGACGGAGAATGGAGACTGACTGTGGACTACCGCGCATTGAATGAAGTCACCCCACCGTTGAGCGCTGCCGTGCCGGACATGCTGGAGCTCCAGTACGAGCTAGAGTCCAAGGCAGCAAGGTGGTATGCCACCATTGACATTGCCAATGCGTTTTTCTCCATTCCTTTGGCAGCAGAATGCAGGCCGCAGTTTGCTTTCTCCTGGAGGGGCGTGCAGTACACCTGGAACCGACTGCCCCAGGGGTGGAAGCACAGCCCCACCATCTGCCATGGGCTGATCCAGGCTGCACTGGAAAAAGGTGAAGCTCCAGAACATTTGCAGTACATCGATGACATCATTGTGTGGGGAAACACAGCAGAAGAAGTGTTTGAGAAAGGAGAGGAAATTATCCGAATTCTCCTTGAAGCCGGTTTTGCCATCAAGAAGAATAAAGTTAAGGGACCTGCTCGTGAGATCCAGTTCCTAGGAGTGAAGTGGCAAGATGGAAGACGTCAGATTCCTACTGATGTTGTTAATAAAATCACAGCTATGTCTCCACCTACTAACAAGAAGGAGACACAAGCTTTCTTGGGTGCTATAGGCTTTTGGAGAATGCACATCCCCGAGTACAGTCAGATTGTGAGCCCTCTTTACCAGGTTACTCGGAAGAAGAATGATTTTCATTGGGGCCCAGAACAACAACAAGCCTTCATCCAGATTAAACAAGAGATCGCCCATGCAGTAGCTCTTGGCCCCGTCAGGACGGGGCCAGATGTGAAGAATGTGCTCTACTCTGCAGCTGGAAACCACGGTTTGTCTTGGAGTCTGTGGCAGAAGGTGCCTGGTGAGACCCGAGGCCGACCCCTGGGATTCTGGAGCAGAAGTTACAGAGGATCGGAAGGCAATTATACCCCGACAGAAAAGGAAATCTTGGCTGCTTATGAGGGAGTCCAAGCTGCTTCAGAGGTGATTGGCACAGAAGCACAACTCTTTCTGGCACCCCGGTTGCCAGTGCTGGGGTGGATGTTCAGTGGGAAGGTTCCTTCCACCCACCATGCCACCAGTGCCACATGGAGCAAGTGGATAGCCCTCATTACGCAGCGCGCCCGGATCGGGAAATTAAATCGCCCAGGGATCTTAGAAATAATTACCAACTGGCCAGAGGGAGAAAGTTTTGGTGTGACAGATGAGGAACAAGAACCGGTGACCCGGGCTGAAGAAGCACCACCTTACAACCAGCTACCGGCAGAGGAAATTCGCTATGCCCTGTTCACCGACGGTTCCTGTCGCATTGTAGGGACAAATCGGAAATGGAAAGCAGCTGTATGGAGCCCTACACGACGGGTTGCAGAAGCTACTGAAGGAGAAGGAGGGTCTAGTCAATTCGCTGAACTCAAAGCTGTCCAACTGGCTTTGAATATTGCCGAAAGAGAGAGGTGGCCAAAGCTCTATCTTTACACTGATTCCTGGATGGTAGCCAACGCTTTGTGGGGATGGCTGCAGAGATGGAAAGAGACGAACTGGCAGCGCAGAGGAAGACCAATCTGGGCTGCTGAAGAGTGGAAAGACATAGCTACTCGGTTAGACAAGCTACCCGTGAAGGTTCGCCATGTGGGACGCCCATGTCCCCAGAAGTAGAGCTAATGAAGAACAGCGAAATAACCATCAAGTAGATCAAGCAGCAAAAATAGGGGGGTTGGAAATAGATTTAGATTGGAAACATAAGGGAGAGTTGTTCCTGGCTCGATGGGCCCATGATGCCTCAGGCCATCAGGGGAGGGATGCCACCTATAAGTGGGCACGAGACCGAGGGGTGGATCTTACCATGGACAGCATTACTCAAGTCATTCATGATTTTTTTAATTCCATCATTTCTGGATTCCATCATTCCTTCATTCCATGATTCCATGATGCCATGAATCTATGATTTTATGATTCCATGATTCCATCATTCCATGATTCTATGATTCCATGATTCCTTGATTCCATGATTCTATGGTTCCAGTATTCAATGATTCCCGAATTCCATGATTCCATCATTCCATAATTCCATGATTCCATAATTCCATAATTCCATGATTCTACGATTCCATTATTCTATGATTCCAGGATTCTATCATTCCATGATTCCATGATTCCTTTATTCCATCATTCCATGATGGAATGATTCCATGGTTCCATGAATCCATGATTCTATGATTCCTTGATTCCATGATTCTATGATTCCAAGATTCCATGATTATATGTTTCTATGATTCCATGATTCCATGAATCCATGATTCCATGATTCCATGATTCTATGATTCCATGATTCCAAGATTCCATGACTCTGTGATTCCATGATTCCATGATTCTATGATTCCAGGATTCCAGTATTCCATCATTCCATGATTACATGATTCCAAGATTCCATGATTCCATCATTCCATCATTCCTTGATTCCAAGATTCCATGATTCCAAGATTTCATCATTCCATCATTCCATCATTCCTTGATTCCATCATTCCACCATTCCATGATTCCTTGATTCCATCATTCCATCATTCCATCATTCCATCATTCCGTGATTCTATGATTCCATGATTCTATTATTCCATGAATCCATGATTCCGTGATTCCATCATTCCATGATTCTATTATTTTTTCATTCTATGATTCCATGGTTCCATGTTTCTATGATTCCGTGATTCCATGATTCTATGATTCCATGATTCTATGATTCCAGGATTCCAGTATTCCATCATTCCATGATTCCTTGATTCCAAGATTCCATGATTCCATCATTCCATCATTCCTTGATTCCATCATTTCACCATTCCATGATTCCATGATTCCTTGATTCCCTCATTCCATCCTTCCATCATTCCGTGATTCTATGATTCCATGTTTCTATTATTCCATGAATCCATGATTCCGTGATTCCATCATTCCATGATTCTATTATTTTTTCATTCTATGATTCCATGATTCCATGTTTCTATGATTCCGTGATTCCATAATTCTATGATTCCGTGATTCTATGATTCCATTATCCCATGATTCCAGGATTCCATTAATCCATGATTCCTAGATTCTATTATGCCATGATTCCATGAATCCATCATTCCATGAATCCATCATTCCATGATTCTATGATCCCAGCTTGCTGGCATTTAGGAAACCATCCCTGAGGCCTTTCCTTTTGAATTCCAGCGGTATTTATGAATCTGTCCGTAATTCCTTGCTAAAGTCAGTGGGAATTCCAGGACATGCCTGTGATTCCTCGGTTTGGGCAGCACATCTCTCCTGCTCAGCAGTTTTGAAGCTGCTCCTTTTCCAGAAAATCTGGGATTTTTCCTTTGCTGTCCCTTTCCAACACTCAGATTATTCAGGACAGAAACATCTTCCTAAAGGTGTGGAGGATTCCCTGAATGACTTAGGACATTCTTTCCGGACATATCAAAAATGATAAAAAATAAGAAAGATCTTTTCTTTTCTTTTTTCTTTTCTTTTCTTTTCTTTTCTTTTCTTTTCTTTTCTTTTCTTTTCTTTTCTTTTCTTTTCTTTTCTTTTCTTTTCTTTTCTTTTTCTTTTCTCTTTTCTCTTTTTCTTTTCTCTTTTCTTTTTCTTTTTCTTTTCTTTTTCTTTTTCTTTTCTCTTTTCCTCTTCTTCTTCTTTTCTTCTTCTCTTCTTCTTCTTCTTCTCTTTCCTCTTTTCCTCTTCTTCTTTTCCTCTTTCTTTTCTTTCTTTCTTTTCTCTTCTCTTCTTCTCTTTTCTTCTCTTCTTCTTCTTCTTTTTCTTCTCTTTTCTCTTTTTCTCTTTTTTCTTTTTCTTTTTTCTTTTCTTTTTCTTTTTTCTTTTTTCTTTTTTCTTTTTCTTTTTCTTTTTTCTTTTTTCTTTTTCTTTTTTCTTTTTTCTTTTTCTTTTTCTTTTTCTTTTTCTTTTTCTTTTCCTTTTTTCTTTTTCCTTTTTCTTTTCCTTTTTCTCTTCTTCTTCTTCCTCTTCATCTTCTTTTTTCTCCTTCTCCTTCTCCTTCTCCTTCTCCTTCTCCTTCTCCTTCTCCTTCTCCTTCTCCTTCTCCTCCTTTTTCCCCTTTGCATTAAGAGCAAACCAATCCCTGTGTTATTCCCACATCTCCCTAGATCCCATAACCAGGACATTCCCAGAGTTCAGCACCCCCCAGTTCTGCACCCCTGGAATTACCAAGGAACATGTCCATCTCCATTTCTACCCGAGGTGATGTCGTGTCTTTCACAGGGTGGGTTTGGGGTTTTTTTTATTTTTATTTTCCTTGTCCTTTCCAAAGAAAAGAATGGATGAGTCAGGTCTTACAGGCATCTCCTTCCCTCTGTGCTCTCTCAGCATCAAAGGGCAGCTCAGGGCTCAGCTATGTGCACTTGGACGTGGCTTTGGCACGTCTGGATCTCCAGATTTTCCCTTTGTGGGAGTCTCTGTTCCCCTTCCTCCTGTGTGACTCACTCCCATGTGCCCGGCTGATTTCACTTCCAGCTGTCTTCCTGCTCCAACAGCTCTAAAACGAGATGGATGGATGGAATTCCCTAAATTAGATCTTTATCTCACTGCACCGTGTGCAAAACCCGGGATCCACCTCGGACATTTCACTCTTTTCAATGTTAAACTGCTTTTGGAGGCAGGAAAAATCCTTGGGATGCACAAAATCCCGAAGAATTGTGTGGATCCATGCAGTTCCTCTAATAAAAAGTTTATATCCAAAGCCTTGAGAGATTTCTTGGAAGTTTTAGGGGAAATTATTCCTGCTGGAGAGGTTTTATTATTTTATTGGTGCTGTAATCACTGTAATGAAGCCTTATGGAAAAAAAAGGGGGGAAAAAATCTTTTTAGTCATGACAATAATGCTGTTGGATCAGCTTGTGCAGCTCTTGGAAAGAAAAAATCCATGTAGGAGAAATAATAAATATCTCAAATTTATGCCAGCCCTGCTTATCTGCAAGTTGTGCTTTGGGTCTGCTCTCCAGGAAAGCTCAAATTCCCAAAAAATGCCCAGGAAGAGGAGACTTGTAAATTATGAGATGTTTGAGATTAAGGTAATTTTATGGAAAAATCTAACTACATCAGTTTGTTCCCTGGGCAACGTGGGGAAATCATGACAATAATGCTGTTGGATTAAGTTGTGCAGCTCTAGGGAAAAAAAAAAAAATCCATGTAGGGAAAAAAAATTTCAATTTTAGACCAGCCCTGCTTATCTACAAGTTGTGCTCAGGGTCTACCTAGCTGAAAACTTCAAATTCCCAAAAAATACCAGGAAAAGGAGATTTGTAAAGGGAGAGATATTCAGGATGATTTTATGGAAAAATCCAGCTCCATCAGTTTATTAATGTGGAGCAGGGAAAACTTTATAGGGTTTGTTCCCCTCCTCCCCGAACTGTAAAGAGTTTAGACTGGCTTAGACAAGACAGGGCTAAAATTAGTTCAGGCTTATCCCGTCCTAAACTTTGCACCTCGTGCAGCAGCGAGATTGGGGAATCTGAACCCAGGATTGAGGTTTTTGAGATTTTCCAAGCTCATTCCTTCCCCATGGGAGTCTCTCCTAAATTTTAGTCCAGCCTCGAGTGCTCCGGGATAAATTAAGTGTAATTGTGCTTTCAAATAAAAATAAAATGCAGGAAAACAGGATTGGAGAGGGATGATCCCAAAGATTTTTGGCCTGGCTGTTAAAAAAAAAAAAAAAAAAAAGGAATTTTGGCAAGGGCACAAAGGCCCCTTCTTTATCTCCACTCTTATCTACCTCTCCCGCCCTGCAGGCGAAATTCCAGGAATTCCAGAGGCTGCCGGTTCCTCCGCAGTTCTAGTAAAGCGCTTCATTATCTCCATCACCTCCTAATTGCCTCACTTGCACTATTCCAGCTCCAAATGGGGCAGCTAATCCCGAGTCTAGGCGGGCAGCACAGCCTAGCCAGCTTCGGGAAGAGGTTTTTTTCCCAGGAATCCTGGAAAAATCCGGGATTTCCAACCTTTGTCTCCTCATCACAGTTTGGAGCTGTTTTTCCTGTTTTTTCTCTTTTTTTTTCTTTTTTCTTTTTTCTTTTTTTTTTTTTTTTTCTTTTTTTTTTTTTTTTTGAGCAGCTGTCAGCACCAGGAGCATCCCAGCTGGGATGAGCTGTCAGCACGCTGTCATCGAAGTTCTCCAAAATATTTCTCGGAAATGAGAACGATTTTAGGGCATCCAGGACTAGGCTGGAGTTGTCTAAAATTAGGATTGCCCATGAGTTTTCCAGGATTTTTCCAGGGATTCTTATCCCAAAGGATTTGGCAGCTCTGCCTTAAATCCTGGCCAGAGCTCCCCATCCCAATTGTGCCACCAAAAAAATCAGCTTGGAAAGGGAATTTTCACAGGAGTGATAGGATGGGGATAAATGGCTTTAAACTGAAGGATTAAATGAGATATTGGGAAAAAATCCTCCCTGGAATGGATTTCCCAGAGAAGATGTGGTTTCCTCACCCCCAAAAATGCCCAAGCTGAAACTGGGTTATTCCCCCTTTCCTATCACTCCATGCCCCTGTGGAAAGTCCCTTTCAATCCACTGGAGATATTAATTACCTCTGTAATTAACTCTGGGAATTAACCACCCCACTCTGGAAAATCCATATTTTCCCCTTATTTTTAAAATTATTTTCTTCATACTTGGCTGGTGGCTGTTCTTGGCCCTTTGGCATTGTAATATTTAGAGACACGGTGTAAATCCAAATTTATTTTCATGTTCATGTAAATCCAAATTTATTTTAATGTTCATTTAAACCCAATTTGATTTTCATGTTCTTTTAAACCCAAATTTATTTTCACAGTTATTTGAGGAGTTATTTGTTACAAAGTTTAGTCTGAAAACATTAAATTCTCTCCTCTAATGAGCTATGCTGACCTGGAAATTACCCAATTTTATGTTCATTCTCTTATCCTTTAGTTTCAGTCCCTTTTCATGACACATCTTGTGCACAGAGGAAAAATCAGAATTAAGGGATGAATTTACACCAGGTTTGGAAACAATGCAAAGATCAGTGCCCTGCTGTCCACTGAATAAATTAAAATTTAAATCAAAAATAATTTGTGCACTGTAAATTCATGATTTGAGTTCTCACAGAAAATCTGAGATATGTTTAAACCAGGAAGATTGCAGAGATAATTCAAAGTTATCAATGATTTTTTTGGTGCTTTCCAGTTGATATCTTTGTGCCATGACCTCACAAACCACCCCAAAATCTCATTAGCAGGGTGATTACAGTGAATTTATTAACAACCAGGGAGTCTGGGCCACCAATTCTGTCTGTGCACAGAAAACAGAAGATTTTTCGTGGCTTCTTTTGAAGGAAAGGCAGAAATCTGAATCATCTGGAGCTCCTTGATCCCAGTGAGTAGCACAGGGCAGACTTTGCAAAGCTGATGGATTTCATCCCCCAAACTGTCTGTGCTGAGGAAGGATTTTAGGCTCCAGCTGATCTCAATTTTCCTTCTGTTTCTTTCTGTATTTATTTGCTTTGTATAAAAACTCCAAGATCCTTCCCTGCTTAATGAGAATAGATAAAATTTCCTTCATGAGAATGAGCAGAAGGCTTTGGGATGCACCTTTTTCTTCAGGAAATTCGTGTCATTTATTTAGGTTTTACCCAGCTACATCAGCACTGGAGTTTCAGGTCAAGATTAAAGTTTTTTTGCTGTGGCTTTACAACCTAAATAATTCTTTATTTCCCTCTGTCCTGTGATATCCAACTTGCTGGAGAGAGAGGGAATGCTCAGATTGGCTCATCCTGAATCAAACCTGGCAGGGAGGGATTCCTGACCCTGACAGCTGCTGCACATCCTGATTTATTTTCCTGCCACTCTGGCCAGTTTTTCCAGGATTTTTTTTTTTTCCTGGGACAATGGCTTGGAGGGATTGAATTTTTCCAGGTTTTTTGGGGACAGTGGCTTGGAAGGATTGAATTTTCCAGGTTTTTTGGGACAGTGGCTTGGAAGGATTGAATTTTTCCAGGTTTTTTTGGGACAATGGCTTGGAGGGATTGAATTTTTCCAGGTTTTTTTGGGGACAGTGGCTTGGAAGGATTGATTTTCTTGGTGTCCCTCTTGCTCAGGGTTTGAATGCTCCTTTAGGGAGAAGATTCCAGGAGGTTTTGGTGCTGGATAAGTGGGAATGAGATGCTGGCAGCTCCTTTTGGAGCAGAGCCTTTGTCCTCAGGGTGCTTCCCATGGGATTTTCTCTCCTCTCCATCCCTCATCTGCTGGCTCTGAGCTCTTCTTATTTCTCGGAATTGGCTGCCACCTTCTCATTTTTCAGAAAAAACAGGTTATCCCCAAATAATACATTTCCCAAAAGGTTATTTCCAAATTTTTGGGTGAAAAAAAAGCTGTTTGGGTGTGGATTCCCATCCCTGGAAGTGTCCAGGCTCAGGCTGGATTGGGTTTGGAGCAACCTGGGGTGGTGGCACAGGTCCTTGCCAGGGGCAGGAGGAGCAACCAGGTGGTGTTTAGATCCCTTCATTCCCAAACCATTCCATGATTCCCTGATTTTTGATTTTTGCTGACTGTTTTCCCTTCTCCCAGCTCTGTCCAAGGCAGCCAGAAATCCCCAAATCCTGGGATTTAATCATTCCAAAGGGCTCAGGATGCTCCTCAAATCCCGGCTGCCCTGAGCAGGGAGGGAGCATCAGGATCCGTGTCCTGACATTCTCCTCAGTTATTCCAAAAAAAGAAAATGAGTTTGGAAACAATTGAAGAGAATTTCTCCAGCAGCAGCAGCAGCAGCAGCATCTTTTTTGTTTTCCCTGACTGGAGCTGTTTTCTGGCAATCCTTTCCGGCCGGAAAAGCTGGAGACTGGAGAGTTGGATTTGCATTTTTGTTCGAGTGCCTGCACATGTCCTGCACACTGTGTTCCTTGTCAGCCCCTCAGCTCCTGTCCAAAAAAGCTCCATCCAAGCTCTAAAGCTGGAACTTCATAGGCTGACCTGGCTGGGGAGAGCAGAAAATGAATGGCTGAGCTGCTGGAGAGATTTTATTATTCAAACTTAATAATAATAACTTTAGAATTTCATTGTTGTTCAGTTCTATTACACAGAGAAGCAAAAAACCTTTTATGAAGGGTTTGGGTTTTCCTTCTTTTTTTATTGTTGGGGTTTTCTCTCTTTTATGTTGCTTTCTCTGAGGGTTTTGTGCCACTCAGAGGGAAATGTGCTCTTGGTTCTGAGGCAGAAATCTGCCCCAGTGATCCCTGAAGGATTTTGTCCCCCTGGCTCGTCTGAAAGTGGAACAAACACTCTGGAAAGCAAAATGTAACTGAAAAATTAAAAAAAAATAATTCTGCAAATGGAGTGACTACCACCAAAGGGACTGAGATGAAATGAGCTGCAGGGAAAAGGACTGAAACTTGCCAAAATTATTCCCACTGAAATCCCAAAATCAGGCACGGAGGAAGAATCTTGAGATTGCAGGAAAATCCCCCACCCAGCAGGGAATCAAAAAATAAAATCCCAAACTGGTTTGGGGTTGGAAGGGACCATAAATCCCACCCAGTGCCAACCCTGCCATGGCAGGGGCTTGGAGTTAGATTACCTTGAAGGATTTTCCCACCCCAAACTATTCCATGATTAAATCAAGGGCAAAAATTCTAGCAAAAAAAAAAAAAAATCCTGAGTTTCTATCAAACAGGAGCAGTGGTTGGGTCACTTTGGATCTGAGGGCAGCAGAAAATCTGATTTTTTCAAATTTCAGCTTTTTCTCAGCCAGCACATTCTGAGCCCATCAGGGCCCCCGAATCTGGTTTAGATTCACTTGTTTCTAAGAAAAGGGGTGGGAATTCCCTGCTGCAGCCTGGGAGTTTCCAGAGGCAATCCCCCAGCCCAGCCCGGGGTGAAGCTCCCTCCAGCCTGGAACTCAGGGCTGGGGATATTTTTGGAAAGAGCCAGCTCCCAACCTGAGGTGCCACATCCTGAAATAAACATTTATATTGATCCCTATCCAGAGCACATTCCTACAACATCAAATCAGTGCTGACAAAGCTCAGAATTTCCAGCTCCTGACTGGGTTTGTCTGAGCTGCCTCATCCTGCTGCAGAGAAGCTGGATGTGCTCATTTTCTGGGAAAATAACCTCAAAACCCCCAAAAACAGCAGTTTCCCCCCTTTCCTCTCTTTGCAACTTCTGTATTCCCAAAAATTTAAGAGCAGTTTTACGTGAGGGTTTATTTTAGTGCTGCTGGTTTGGTTTTTTGGGGTTTTTTTTCCTTTTCCCGTGGGATATCCCAGCAGGGGCTGCTGTCCAACCCTGCCCTCTGAAAATACAGGGACACGTGGCTCCAGAGCAGACTAAACTTACTGAATTCAGGATTTAATTCCAGCTTTAGGTGGTGGCTCCCTGAACAAAGACCTGACTGTGCCTGACCCAGCCCTGCCTAAGAAGGAGCCAGCCTGGACTAAATAAATCCTGCCAGGGATGGAATTCCTGGACTAAATAAATCCTGCCAGGCTGGGAAGGATGGAATTCTTGGACTAAATAAATCCTGCCACTGATGGAATTCCTGGATTAAACAAATCCTGGCAGGGATGGAATTCTTGGATTAAACAAATCCTGCCAGGCTGGCAGGGATGGAATTCCAAGGAAGGTCACTTTGCATCCAGGGGAATTTTGTGGGAGTTCTGCCTTTAAGCCTGGCTTAGCTGCTGTTGGTTAATCCTTCAGGATAAATCCCATCCCTCCTAAATCCACTTGGATTGGATCTCCCATGGTGTGTCCCTGCCTCTGTTGGATGTGGAGGGCATCTCCATATTTCTCCTGGAAAATATCATTTTCCCCATCCAACAGCACTGATCCCATTTTCTCTTGGGGGAAAAAAAACAGGATAAAAATAACAGGACACAAATCTGGGGATTTCACACAGCTCAGGAATCTCCTTTTTTGTGTCACAGGGGGGAGGAGGAGAAATCCATGTGCCCATCAAAATATTTGGGTCCTTCCTGGTTTTCCCATTTCCCAGATGAGGTTTGTGATAAGCTGACACTGCTTTTCCCTCTGCATGGATCCGTGCAGGAATCTTTCCCTGGGCTGGAACACACAGAGCTTGCTTGTACTCAGGTAGCAGAGCAAATAAACTCTGCTGCTACAAAGCTATGCCTGGAAATTTTTCCTCTCTTTGGGATTTTTCCTCCTCTTCCTGCATTTTTTCCACTCCTTTCTATAAATGCTGCCCAAAAGGTTCCTCCACAGTTTTTCCCACCCAAAATCTGGGATTCAGTGGTGGCTGGCAGCATCACACAAACCCAATATTAGTAAGGAAAGATTAATCAGTGGTGTCAAAGCACCCATTTCCTTCCCTGCTAATCCAAACTGGATAATTCTCTGGATATTTCTCAGCCTTGTGCTGGGAATATCCAAAATTTAAGACTCTCCACAACATTCAAACTGAATCTTTAATCATCCCAATCCCGGCTGCATCCCATGTGAGCCTGGTGAGGAGCAGCCAGGCAGTCACGAGAGAAAATCCAATTAAATCAGTGGCAGCTGATGGTGTCAGCACTTGATGCTGCAGCAGAGTGGTGTCTGTGCTCCATAAGAGTGCAATCCCAGCCCAGCTGAGCATTCCAGCTGGCTCCAGGATCGTGGAATTATGGGCTGGTTTGGGTTGGAAGGACAGGTGTCTGCCAATAAAGGAAATGGAGAATGTAAACCCCCTCCCTCCAAATTATTATAATTTTGAAATTAAGGGGCTCCCAGGCAAGGATATGGAAATTAAGAATAACAGTTCTTTACTAGGAAAATTAAAATAGCAATGCAGTATTACACAGAACAATCCCAAACCCTGCCAGAGTCAGAATCCAAGCTGACACCCGTCAGGCAGTCAGGGTGTTGGCAGCAGTCCCATTCCATGGTGGCTGCATCCTCCTGCAGGGGCAGATGTGGCTCAGCTGGAGCAGTGCTCCTGGAGAAGGTGCAGTTTCCTCTGAAGCTCCAGGGATGATGTGCAAAGGTCTGGTTTTCCTCTGGAATCCAGTGGAAAGAAGGTTCCTTGGTGTCCAAATCTCAGTTTTTATCTGGGTAGGAAAGGCTTGGCTCCTGCCCTGGCTGGAGCATCTCCCAGTGGGATGATGTAATTTTATCAGCCATGCCCTGGGACTCACTGGCCATGAACAGGAGATATCTCCTGGAGGGAGGATGGGCTGTGGGAAGATAAAGATGATTGCCCAGCTGGTTTAAAGCTGGCCCATGAGCAGATAATGTGTGCCAGGAGATCAGGGTCACTGCCCCACCCGGCTGCAGCAGATGGGACAGAATTCACGTTTCTAGTCACATCAACCCCACACACCTGGTTTGGGTTGGAAGGGACAATAAAGATGATTTTGTTCCACCCCTGCCATGGTCAGGAACACCTTCCACTATCCCAGGTTTATTCATGTCCTGTCCCCCTCTCCTGGGACATTTCCAGGGATGGAGAATCCATGACTGTGGATCCTGGCCTGCAGGATCCTCTCCCATCCCTTCCCCACACTGGGATGGACTGGGACAAACTCCCAGGGGGGAGATTTAATTTGAGTGTCAGGCTTACCAGATCCCATGATCCCAGTTCAGTGTCCTGCCCTGCTCAGGAGGGAATTGCACCTGCATAAGAATTCCCAGAGGAAATTTGGGATCCTGCAGAGGTTGATGCCAGGCCAGGGCTCACCAGCTGTGTCCTGGTGCTGTGATTGTGCCACTGTGTCCTCGCCTGCCTCTCCAAACCAGAGGGTGGATGATGTCTGGACTAAATCAATGTTGGAAAAGCTGAGTTTCCTGCCTCCTTCTCCCCCTCCCAGCACATCTGGGCCGGAAGAAATTTAATTTAAGCCCTGTGTCTCTGGCACAAACAAGCAGGAGCTCCAAACCCTCGGAACGAGCAGAGCTCTCTTAATTCCTCCCTAATTCCTGCTTTTCCTCCTGCTCCCAGGGCTGGCTGCATTTGAGGAGGGCAGCACTTCTGTTATGAAAGGATTTGGATGTTTTTTATTTTAATTTTATTTTTTTTGTTTTTGTAGCCTCTGAGTGGTGCCACTTGGGGTTGGTTTATTCCTTCAGGGATCACACAGATCCCTCCAGGGCTGGGTTTATTTTGATTTGAAGTGGGTTTATCTCCATTTGTGGGGCTGCAGTGGTGTTTTGGTGACTCAAAGGGGCTACAAAAGCATTAATTCAAGCTCTGGTTTAACTTTCAGCACATTCTTTTGTCCCACAGAGCTCAGTTTAAGAAAGTCAGGCTTGTTTTGAGCGGGACAATCAGAGAGCTCAGCCTTGCAGGAGAAACCCAGAATTATTTTCTTCTCCTGTCTGCCCAAGTCACATCCCTAAAACCCCACTCCAGAGGGGTCCTGCTGCTGTTGGACTCACAGATAGGCTGGGTTTAATCAGTCAGGGCTTAAGTCTGAGCTGATAAGATCCCCCTTCCTCTAACTCCATCCCCCGTGTGCCAGTAGAGATAATGACACCGGGCTTTGTTTGCAGAATACTCAAAGATTTACTGGGAATTCACACCAGAAGAGAAAAATCGTGGGTAAAACTCTGAATAAATCCATCTTAACACATTCTCCCATCAGTTAGTAAGGGCTGGGAAGGAATTTTGGGGGTTTATTCAGCTCTCAGGTGAGGGCAGTCCCTGCATGAGGAGTCTGGAGAGAGACATACCAAAAATTTCCCCAAATTTTTAGTCCAAGAGCAGCAATCCAAGGGAACAGGTTCCCATTGCCCTCCAGGGAAGGTTGTCTCAAGGTGCCAAGGCAGCAAACTTTTTTAAAAATCACGTCAGAATTGTTTAGGAGGGACCTTAAAGCTCATCCCATTCCAACCCCTGCTATGGGCAGGGACACTTCCACTAAAATTAAAAAGATAAATTATTGCTATTTCCCACCAAAATTCACTTTTCACCTCTCTAATGGCACCCACATCCTCTTGTTTAACTTTTAGGCTGTTTAATTTTGAAATTTCTGCTGTATTCCCTTATTCCTGTTTATTTTGGTGACTTTACCTATCAGCACATGACTGATCCTGGATTTCCAGCTCTGCACATAAAATTGACTCTTAAGACCAAATCCAGCTTCTGCATTTTCCACATCTTTGTGTTTTCTTCTCAGCACAGATTTTGCCATGTAAAACAAAGTGACTATTCCAGCCAAATCTTTGGAAAATTCTGTTCTTTGGCACAGCTTTGTGTTGTCTGATACTTTTTTTTTTTTAAGTTTTCATTTTCTGGAAGGGAAACCCTTCCTATGAGGAGACTTAAATTTCCATCAATCAGGAGAAAAACTGTTCCCTCTGGCTTATTAGAGGTAAGCTTGGAAGACAACATAAACCAGAAATAAAATCCCAGATTGCTTCATTTTCTATTTCAGCCCTGTTTTTTTGGAGGTTCTTCTTTTTTTAATTATTTTTCAGAAAATTCCTTGTTGTTTAAATTTTCTCGGCCTTTTCAAGTTAGGCCTTGACTGGAGGAGCAAAAACTTTAGGTTGTGCAGCAGGTGAGGGAAAATAGAGCGTCTCTCAATAAATAAATGTCCAGGTGGTGTTTTCCAGCACATAAAAGTTGTGTGGCACCACTGGAAAAGCAAAACCATCTGAAAATGCTTCAGCCTCGGCTTTTCCTCACCACTGGTTTGGTTTGACCAAGGCAGGATTTGGGATTCCTGTAGAAAATTGCTTTGCAGGCAGCATGGGGGATAGATTTAGAAAAGTAAAATGGGCTGGGCCAGCCCCAAGGTGAGGGCTGTGGTGACACTGCTGAGGGATGGGGACACCCAGAGGGACATGGGGAGCTCGGGAAAGTGAGAATCCCATGAGCTTCAACAAGGCCAAGGGCAGCACTGAACTGAAACATCAGGAGGATGCATCCCAAAATTTTTTAGGAAGAGGAAGCTTGGAAGTTTAAAAATGTCTTGGAAAGAAGAGGAGAGGGGAATATTGTGGCTCAGGGGAAGAGCCAGGGTGCATTTCCACAACATTCCTGCCTGGTTTTATTCCCAATAAAGGTGTGAACTGCACTGGAGACAGGCAGTGAAGAATCCCAGTCCAGAATTTGGGATAAAAAAAGAGCCTGGAGCTGCTGCAGAGGCCAAGGGCAGCACCTGAGCCAGGGCAAATCCTGGGATTAATCCAGGTTGGGATGAGCAGATGGAGCAGCCCTGCCCAGGCCCCTGTGCCCAGTGTGGGATCAGGAGAGGGATTGGGGTTGGGATTGTGTCCCTGAGTCCCCTCAGGTGTGACCCCACCTGCAGAGCTGCCCCAGCCCTGCCCCAGCCCTGCCCCAGCCAGGGAGGAGCTGGAGCTGCTGCAGAGAGCCCAGAGCAGGCAGCAGGATGAGCAGAGGGATGGAGCAGCTCTGCTGGCAGGAAAGGCTGGCACAGCTGGGATTGTCCACCTGCACAGGAGAAGCTTTGGGCTGAGCTCAGGGTGGCCTTGCAGGGCCTGAAGGAGCTGCAGGAAACATGGAGAGAGACAATTGCCAAGGGCTGGAGGGACAGACACAGGGAATGGCTCCCACTGCCAGGGCAGGGCTGGGTGGAATATTGGGAATTAGGAATTGCTCCCTGTGATGCTGATGAGGGGCTGAGATGGAATTCCCAGAGCAGCTGTGGCTGCCCCTGGATCCCTGGAATTGTCCCAGGCCAGGTTGGAAATTCGGGCTGGAGCAGCCTGGGATGGTGTGAGGTGTCCCTGCCGTGGCAGGGATGGCACTGAATGATTTTAAGCTCCCTTTCAACCCAAACATTCCAGGATTCCATGAAAGAACATTTCTGTGATAAATCACCCAAGAACAGGGGGTGTAACACAGGAAAATTCCAGCTCTCCTCATCTCTCCAGACACTAGGGACATTTCCCTCTGGTCCAGAAGAGCTTTGCTCTCTGCAGCTCTTGGAATCCCTGTGAAATATCCAACAGCACAGAGAGGACAGGCTTGGGCTTCCTTTATGCAACCAATTCCTAAACATTTGCTTTGGAAGAAAACAGCCTTGTTTGGTAGGAATGAAAATAGAATTTACTTCTCCTTTGGTCTGGCTGAAGCAGCCACATGGCAGGACTGATGCATGCTGTGGATCTGCATTTATCTATTCCCACTCTGGATCTGCCTTTGTTCCCAGTCTGGATTTTTCTTTGTTTCCACTCTGGATTTGCCATAGTTCCCATTTGGGATCTCTCTTTGTGTGTTCCCACTCAGGATCTGCCTTGAATCCTACTCTGGATTTTCCTTTGTGTGTTCCCACACTGGATCTTTGTTCCCACCCTGGATTTTCCTTTGCCTATTCCTACTGTGGATCTGTCTTTGTTTCCACTCTGGATTTTTCTTTGTTCCCACTCTGGATCTGCTTTAGTTCCCATTCGGGATCTGCCTTTGTTTCCATTCTAGATCTCTCTTTGTCTGTTCCCCTTCTGGATTTGCCTTTGTCTGCTCCCACTCTGGATTTGTCTTTGTTTCCACTCTGGATCTTTCTCTTGTCTATTCCCACTCTGCATCTTTCTCTGCTCTCGCTCTAGATTTGTCTTTGTCTATTCCCACTCTGGATCTGTCTTTGTTCCAATTTGGGATCTGCCTCAGTTCCTATTCTGGATGTGTCTTTGTGTGTTCCCACTCTGGATCTTTGTTCTGTTCCCATTCTGGAGCTGTCTCTTGTCTATTCCCACTCTGCATCTTCCTTTCTCTGCTCCCACACTGGATCTGCCTCTGTTCCCACTCTGGATTTGTCTTTGTCTCTTCCCACTCTGGATCTGTCTTTGTTCCCATTCTGGATCTGCCCCTATTCCCACTCTGGATTTGTCTTTGTTCCCCCACTGGATCTGCCTTTGTTCCTATTCTGTATCTTTGTCTACTCCCACTCTGGATTTGCCTTTTCTTCCCACTCTGGATCTGTCTCTTGTCTGTTCCCACTCTGGATCTTCCTCTGTTCCCACTCTGGATCTGTCTTTGTTCCCATTCTGGATCTCTCTTTGTGTGTTCCCACTCTGGATCTTTGTTCCCACTCTGAATTTGCCTTTGTCCGCTCCCATTCTGGATTTGTCTTTATTCCAATTTGGGATCTGCCCTAGTTCCTATTCTGAATGTGTCTTTGTATGTTCCCACTCTGGATATGTCTCTTGTCTGTTCCCACTCTGGATTTGTCTTTGCTCCTACTCTGGATCTGTCTCTTGTCTATTCCCACTCTGGAACTTCCTTTCTCTTCTCTCACCCTGGATCTGTCTCTTGGCTGTTCCTACCCTGGATTTGTCTTTGTTCCCATTTGGGATCTGTCTTTGTCCGTTCCCATTTGGGATCTGTCTTTGCTCCCATTCTGGATCTTTCTCTGTTCCCACTCTGGGTCTGTCTCTTACCTATTCCCACTCTGGATCTTCCTTTGTTCCCACTCTGGATCTTTCTCTGTTCCCACTCTGGATCTTTGTCTGCTCCCACTCTGGCTCTGTCTCTTGTCTATTCCCAGTCTGGATCTGCCTTTGTTCCCATTCTGGATCTTTCTCTGTTCCCATTCTGGATCTCCCTTTGTTCCCATTCTGGATTTTTGTCTATTCCACTCTGGATCTCCCTTTCTCTGCTGCCCCTCTGGGTTCTCCTTTGCCTGCTCCCACTCAGAGATCAGGAATTGCTCCCAGTAGCTGTATCCCAGTCCTGGGGAGTTTCCAGAGGAGGTTCAGGCTCTCCTTTCCCTCAGCAGGCCTGGCACAAGGCCCCGCCTGTTCTTTAATTACATTTCAACAGCTGCTTTTTATATATTTGTGTTTCCTTATTCCAACGTGGCTTAGCAGAAAAAAAAAAATGGGGGAAAAAAAGGAAAAAAGAGAGCAAACAATGAGCAGGATTTAACCAAGAAACACAAAACTCACAAGGAGAACAAGGAGCTGTCGTGGATGAGCCAAAACATTTCCAAGAACAATTATTTCCTCCCCTGCCCTGTGTTGGTGTTGATGCTGTTATGGATGAGGTGGAAAGAAAATGGAGCAAGTGGGGAGTGGATTAAGAGAGAAGGTTTTTATTGAGATTGATTTGCCAAGAATCAAGCATTGTTAATTATCAGACACTCATCCTGACAGAGAAGGAACAGCCCTTGGGGTGGGATTATGACCTGAGATTTCCAGGCAAGATTTTGTAAGTTGTTCTTGGTTTTAGGGGATTGATTTGTTGTACTCAGGTGCCACAGCTTCCCCCAGCACTGCTTCCAGGTGGGAAGAAATAGCCAGAAATTTCCCCTCCAGAAATATCCATCCTTCCTTCCAGATGGATCAAACAAACTTCTCCCACTCGTTCAGCTCAGGGGAAGTTTCCCCAGCAGTCCCCTGATGATGTCTTTGTCCCAGCAAGGAAAAATCTAAACAGTCCATGGAAAAGGCAGAATTTGGGATTCCTGAAAGGAAAACCAAGGTTTTCCCTCCCTGGCCAAGCTCAGCCTCCAAGCTGGAGAGCAGAAAAGTTCTTTAGAGCTTTGCTGCTGAATGAGAGGTTGTTCTGTCCTCTACATCACATCTGGTTTGTCCCTTCCTTGTGAAAATAACCCTGTGACACCAAAGAATCTCTTGTCTTGTGTGATCATCAGGAGAATCTGGATTTGGAATAGGGATTTTTGGGCTGGGAATTATTCTAGACAGAAACAGAGCTTTCCTTCCATGGCTTCACCCAACGTGTTCATTGTGAACATGTCTAAACTTCTTTGGATTCATTTCCAATTTGGAAATGCAGTCTTCCTGTGGCAAAAAAAAATCCAGGATTTAATTTAAAAACTGTGTGAAAAAGTCATTTCAAAAAAGTTGCCTGACAGTTTTTGGCTCTTGAGTGAATAATATTCACCCACACTTTCATCCTGTATTTATGATTTTATTTATGATTTTGTAGACTTCTCTCTTTCATATTTTTTCTACACATGCTGAGGAGGAGAAAATGGGATGCAAAAACATCTGGATCACAAGTGGCTACCTCACATCTGGAGAAAGCAGGATGGTCATCCCTAAATATTTGTGTAAGGGAAAATCACAAAAACAAGAAGGGTCTGTTTGTGTTTGTTGCTGAATGACGACAGAGAAAAGCAAAAATATGTTTAAGCTGCAGTGAAAATAGGTAGGAAAACAGGAGGATAAAAAGTCCTGGCCTCCTTTTCCAAAAAGCTCCCTGTGGAACAAGTTTAGGGTCGAGGCAGCCAAGTCTGGGCTGGATGTTTCCTCCTGAGGAATGTGGTGGATAATAATAAAGTCCATTAGAAGTGGCTTCAGCCCAAAGGGGATAATAAATGCAGGATTGCAGTTGTCTCCTGAAAACAAGGCTGGAACAGCACTCAGGAGCACAGGTGGTAATGAAATGCACCAAAACCCTAAAATACTTCAGGAATAAATGTGCCAAAGGGTCCCAGCCAGCTGGGAAAATGAGTGCAGGTATTAAAACCCCGAGCATCTCTTGCAGGAGGTGAGGGAGGGAGCCCTTCTGTGGAAAAGCTGGGTTTAAACTCTCCCAGAAAAGTTTGTCTCTGCTTTTGTTTAAAGGGATGTGCTCAGGCCCCGTTAACTCCCAGATCTTTGCTGCTCTTTGCTTTTATTTGCACAAGTGAAAGCAAAACAATTTATTTTTATGGCATCGTGGCCCCACAAAGCAGTTCTCCACTCATGGGTGAAGGTAGAGGGGGTTCCAGTGCTCCCAGTGGTGTCAAAGAGGAGGGGAAGGAAAATCCTTTCAAGGCATCTCATTCAATCCCAAATCCCCCCAGCTGGAATGCTGAGACCCAGACACAGAACCTCTTGCAGAGATTCTTCTTTCCTGCCTGATTTTGGGATTTCAGCAGGGATAATTTTGGCAAGTTTCAGTCCTTTTCACCCCATTTTCACTTTTCACCCCATTTCATCTCGGTCCATTTGGTTGTAGTCACTCCATTTGCAGATTTTTTTGAAATTTATTCTTCTTTTTCAATTGCATTGATTTTGCTCATCATTTTGTTCATCATTTCCAGAGTGTTTGTTCCACTTGGTTCCCTGATTTCAAGATCTAATCACCTCCAGCCTGGAGGGTTTAGATCTCAGAAGCTGCTTTGTCTCACCTTCGGGATGTTTGAGGTGAATTTCTATCCCAGACCAAAAAAAAAATCCCCAAATATCCCGAGCAAATTTGGAGCTGAACATCCCAAACCCTTTCCTTTTGCTACCTTAGCATGACACCAACCTTTGGACTCGCCTGCAATTCTTTTTAGCTTATTTGGGGAAACTTATAATTAGATTTTCCTCTTCCTCCTGCTGCCCCCTCCCAGCCCAGCTGATAAAGTGCCATAAATCCTGGCCTCCATCCAGCCATGAATTGGGCTATTTTTTGCACGTTGCACCATATGTAGACAAAAAAAAAACCAAACTTGGGGAGAGGCAGAGTTTCTTATTCCTGGCATGCAGGAGAGTCCCTGAGAGATCTCATCTGGGCTCCTGGCACGAGTACAAAGTGCCTCTCGTTGTTTGATCTGCTGTCTTAAACTTAAATGCAAAATCTGATAATTGGGTCAGGCAGGAGAAGAACCTCGCTAATAAAGCTCTTTTCATTTCCTTTCCCGAGATTTCCTCTTTTCATCTTCTCTTTTTCTCCCCCTGCCTCGGGAAGGAGCTGGGATCAGCTGTTAGCAGCAGGGCTGGGTTTGTGGAATTTCATTTTTTTTTTCCTCCCAAATCCTGCCCTGTCTGTCATCCTGCTGTGCTGCCCTTGCTCTCCTGGAATATTTTCCTCAGAAATGTCTCATCTCTCACAAAACCTGGAATGCAAGGTAAACATTCCCCACAATCGTCACCTCCATCCAAACAAAAATCATCCAGGAATTTATTTTTTTTTCCCCCTCTAAGAATTTCTTTCATGCTATTTTTAACAACACCAGAGGTTTGGGCTCCTGGGAATACACAAATTATTGGAGTTTCCTTGCAAACCAAATGTCTCTGTGATATAAAAATGAGAGATCTGAGCATTCCCCCATCTGAGGGATTTTTTGGGGAGCATTTTGGGTTTTTTTCTAGGAATATTCAGGAGCATTCATTCCATGATGAGTGGAATGACACACTTGATGGCTCTGTGATTTTGCCTAAATTCCATCCCAAATTTTCCAGTTTTAAAAAGTCCAGAGCTATGGAAATAACCAGTTTTCCTACAAAAATCACCTCTTGCCTTTCCTCCACATCTCCCCTCTGGAAATTTGGGAATTCTCTTCAAGGCAGGAAAGAGATTTGAAGTTTGATGAAGAGCCAAAGTAGATTTCTCCTCAAATAATGACCACAAACACAGCTATAACCAGGAAATCCCAGTTTTTCCTATTTTCCAGGAGAGATTTTGGGGATGTAGCTGTTCCTGCTCTCAAAACTGCATTTTTGGTGTATTTATGGGAGGAGTTGCCCAACTGGAGTTTATATAAACAAAACTGGCTGGCTGATTAGGAATTCCTAAATAATCCCTTGCTCAGAACTGAAATTTAGCTGTTAAAAAAAGAAATAAACCCTGCAAATCAAAGGAAAACTCTGTGGAAAACCCATCCTAAATCAAGGGGATATTTTTAGCAATTACATTGCATTCCAAGTTCAGCTTTAAATACTTAATTCTGCATTTTGGGCTGGAGAAGGGACATTCCAGCAGCTGAGCAATTTCATAGGAGAAAACATCAGAGCAAGGGACACAAGAGCAGAAAAATGAAATGAAAGAGCTGCCAGACACCCTGAAAATACTGAAAAGGGAACTCAGGAAGAATATTCAGCTTTGCAGCTGTTAAAAAACAGAGAAATGATAAGAAAAGAGCTCAGAGTCATTTTTAGTTGTCACCAAAATATTTTTAAATGGATATTTTTGGAGAAGATTAAACAAACTCTTACAGTGAGGTGAGAACACGAGTGAGGACTCTCAGCAGGGTTATTTGGATTTCTGGCAGGCAGGACAAGGCTCAGCTCCTGAGACTTTTTGTGGTGATTTGGGAATTTTTTTAGGAAAGGGAAAGGGAAGGGGAAAGGGAAAGGGAAAGGGAAAGGGAAAGGGAAAGGGAAAGGGAAAGGGAAAGGGAAAGGGAAAGGGAAAGGGAAAGGGAAAGGGAAAGGGAAAGGGAAAGGGAAAGGGAAAGGGAAAGGGAAAGGGAAAGGGAAAGGGAAAGGGAAAGGGAAAGGAAAGGGAAAGGGAAAGGGAAAGGAAAGGGAAAGGGAAAGGAAAGGAAAGGGAAAGGAAAGGGAAAGGAAAGGGAAAGGAAAGGAAAGGAAAGGCGGAAAGGAAAGGAAAGGAAAGGAAAGGAAAGGAAAGGAAAGGAAAGGAAAGGAAAGGAAAGGAAAGGAAAGGCGCGGAAAGGAAAGGAAAGGAAAGGAAAGGAAAGGAAAGGAAAGGAAAGGAAAGGAAAGGAAAGGAAAGGAAAGGAAAGGAAAGGAAAGGAAAGGAAAGGAAAGGAAAGGAAAGGAAAGGAAAGGAAAGGAAAGGAAAGGAAAGGAAAGGAAAGGAAAGGAAAGGAAAGGAAAGGAAAAGGAAAAGGAAAGGAAAGGAAAGGAAAGGAAAGGAAAGGAAAGGAAAGGAAAGGAAAGGAAAGGAAAGGAAAGGAAAGGAAAGGAAAGGAAAGGAAAGGAAAGGAAAGGAAAGGAAAGGAAAGGAAAGGAAAGGAAAGGAAAGGAAAGGAAAGGAAAGGAAAGGAAAGGAAAGGAAAGGAAAAGGAAAGGAAAGGAAAGGAAAGGAAAGGAAAGGAAAGGAAAGGAAAGGAAAGGAAAGGAAAGGAAAGGAAAGGAAAGGAAAGGAAAGGAAAGGAAAGGAAAGGAAAGGAAAGGAAAGGAAAGGAAAGGAAAGGAAAGGAAAGGAAAGGAAAGGAAAGGAAAGGAAAGGAAAGGAAAGGAAAGGAAAGGAAAGGAAAGGAAAGGAAAGGAAAGGAAAGGAAAGGAAAGGAAAGGAAAGGAAAGGAAAGGAAAAGGAAAGGAAAGGAAAGGAAAGGAAAGGAAAGGAAAGGAAAGGAAAGGAAAGGAAAGGAAAGGAAAGGAAAGGAAAGGAAAGGAAAGGAAAGGAAAGGAAAGGAAAGGAAAGGAAAGGAAAGGAAAGGAAAGGAAAGGAAAGGAAAGGAAAGGAAAGGAAAGGAAAGGAAAGGAAAGGAAAGGAAAGGAAAGGAAAGGAAAGGAAAGGAAAGGAAAGGAAAGGAAAGGAAAGGAAAAGGAAAGGAAAGGAAAGGAAAAGGAAAGGAAAGGAAAGGAAAGGAAAGGAAAGGAAAGGAAAGGAAAGGAAAGGAAAGGAAAGGAAAGGAAAGGAAAGGAAAGGAAAGGAAAGGAAAGGAAAGGAAAGGAAAGGAAAGGAAAGGAAAGGAAAGGAAAGGAAAGGAAAGGAAAGGAAAGGAAAGGAAAGGAAAGGAAAGGAAAGGAAAGGAAAGGAAAGGAAAGGAAAGGAAAGGAAAAGGAAAAGGAAAAGGAAAGGAAAGGAAAGGAAAGGAAAGGAAAGGAAAGGAAAGGAAAGGAAAAGGAAAGGAAAGGAAAGGAAAGGAAAGGAAAGGAAAGGAAAGGAAAGGAAAGGAAAGGAAAGGAAAGGAAAGGAAAGGAAAGGAAAGGAAAGGAAAGGAAAGGAAAGGAAAGGAAAGGAAAGGAAAGGAAAGGAAAGGAAAGGAAAGGAAAGGAAAGGAAAGGAAAGGAAAGGAAAGGAAAGGAAAGGAAAGGAAAGGAAAGGAAAGGAAAGGAAAGGAAAGGAAAGGAAAGGAAAGGAAAGGAAAGGAAAGGAAAGGAAAGGAAAAGGAAAGGAAAGGAAAGGAAAGGAAAGGAAAGGAAAGGAAAGGAAAGGAAAGGAAAGGAAAGGAAAGGAAAGGAAAGGAAAGGAAAGGAAAAGGAAAGGAAAGGAAAGGAAAGGAAAGGAAAGGAAAGGAAAGGAAAAGGAAAGGAAAGGAAAGGAAAGGAAAGGAAAGGAAAGGAAAGGAAAGGAAAGGAAAGGAAAGGAAAGGAAAGGAAAGGAAAGGAAAGGAAAGGAAAGGAAAGGAAAGGAAAGGAAAGGAAAGGAAAGGAAAGGAAAGGAAAGGAAAGGAAAGGAAAGGAAAGGAAAGGAAAGGAAAGGAAAGGAAAGGAAAGGAAAGGAAAGGAAAGGAAAGGAAAGGAAAGGAAAGGAAAGGAAAGGAAAGGAAAGGAAAGGAAAGGAAAGGAAAGGAAAGGAAAGGAAAGGAAAGGAAAGGAAAGGAAAGGAAAGGAAAGGAAAGGAAAGGAAAGGAAAGGAAAGGAAAGGAAAGGAAAGGAAAGGAAAGGAAAGGAAAGGAAAGGAAAGGAAAGGAAAGGAAAGGAAAGGAAAGGAAAGGAAAGGAAAGGAAAGGAAAGGAAAGGAAAGGAAAGGAAAGGAAAGGAAAGGAAAGGAAAGGAAAGGAAAGGAAAGGAAAGGAAAGGAAAGGAAAGGAAAAGGAAAAAGGAAAAAGGAAAAAGGAAAAAGGGAAAAAAGAGAAAAGAAAAAAAAAAGGGGGGAAAAGGGGAAAAAAGAAAAAAATTAAAAAAGAAAAAAGTAAAAAGAAAAAAGAAAAAAGAAATAGGGAGGAGGTACTTTTATACAGGCAGGGAGGGACAGCACACAGGGAATGGCTCCCAGTGCCAGAGGGCAGGGCTGGTGGGATCTTGGGCAGGAATTGTTCCTGGCAGGGTGGGCAGCCCTGGCACAGCTGTGGCTGCCCCTGGATCCCTGGAATGTTCAGCTCCAGGCTGGACACTGGGGCTGGAGCAGCCTGGGACACTGGGAGGTGTCCCTGCCATGGCAGGGGTGGCACTGGGTGGATTTAGGTCCCTCCCAACCCAAACCATTCCAGGATTCCATGGAAGGCTCCTCATGCCTGTTCTCCCTCCCACCTCAGGGCAGGATCTGTCCATGCTGAGCTGATCCCAGCTCAGGGACAGGATTCCCACTGATCCAGAAATTCCCAGCCCAAACAGAGCTGGGAACCAAACCCACTGCCCAACACGGGGCCTTTTCCCTATTTAGGCAGTTTTTGAGGGGCAGCAGCCCAGGAGTTGCATTTTTGGGGGCTGTGCTGCTGCCTCTGAGCCCAATTTTAACACTTTATTAACACTTAACATTTTATTGTGACATCTTTGATACCATTGCTGCTATTCTGACAAGAAAGGATCAGGTGTTGTGTGCACTGGGAGCAGCTTTTCCTTTTCCAATTCCACTGATTCCTCAAGGATTCAGCAAATTTCACCACCTGCCCTCAGCTGTGTGGCTTTCACTCCAACTTCTCATTCTGCCCACCCTCCCAGGGAATAATTCCTGCCCAATATCCCATCAAATCCTACTTGGGAGCCATTCCCTGTGTCTGTCCCTCCATTCCCTGTGTCTGTCCCTCCATCCCTGTGTCTGTCCCTCCAGCCCTTGGCAATTGTCTCTCTCCATGTTTCCTGCAGCTCCTTCAGGCCCTGCAAGGCCACCCTGAGCTCAGCCCAAAGCTTCTCCTGTGCAGGTGAACAATCCCAGCTGTGCCAGCCTTTCCTGCCAGCAGAGCTGCTCCATCCCTCTGCTCATCCTGCTGCCTGCTCTGGGCTCTCTGCAGCAGCTCCAGGCTCTTTTTTTATCCCAAATTCTGGACTGGGATTCTTCACTGCCTGTCTCCAGTGCAGTTCACACCTTTATTGGGAATAAAACCAGGCAGGAATGCTGTGGAAATGCACCCTGGATCTTCCCCAGAGCCACAATTTTCCCCTCTCCTCTTCTTTCCAAGACATTTTTAAACTTCCAAGCTTCCTCTTCCTAAAAAATTTTGGGATGCATCCTCCTGATGTTTCAGTTCAGTGCTGTCAAGCTGTAGCCTCAGAAATACCTGTCCCTTCCTGGATCTAATTTAGTCTGAGCTATAAAAGAGACCACCCAGCTGGAGAAGGAAATCCTGTTATCTCCATCCTAATTGCTAAAGGATTTTTTTTTTCCTCGTGGAAAGGAGCCAGATGTGTGGTGGGATCCAAACCACTGAGAAGTGAACAAAGACCACCAAAAACTCCTCCACAGGCAGCTCAAAAACAAGGAGCCACCACAGGAAACTGGAATTCAGCCTCCCAGTCTGACACATTTTGCACCAGGTTCCTCAACCTCTGCTCAGTGCTGAGGGACCTGTCATTGCTTGGGTTTGAAACATCAGATTTCCTGGTAAAATTTGGATTAATTAATCCTCTCAATGTGGTTTAAATTTTTTCCTGGCCATTTGCTAAAGGCCAGGCTCTGCCTTGCTTTTATCTGCCAGCAGAGCCATTGAGTTTCTGTGTTACAAAAAAGCAATTTTTGTAAATTTTGTAAAACCATTGGTTGATACCCCTGCCCTGATTCCCAGTTCTGCCCAGAGAGGTTTGCAGTCACTGTCTGGGGGATGCTCAGCACAGGCTGGATGTGGCCCTTGGGGACAGGGTTGGGGTGATGCTGGTGGCACTGGGGTGGCTCTGGGGGATCCTGAGGGGCTCTTCCAGCTTCAATAATTCTGGAATTCTGGATGTGAGAGCAGGGCTGCACACACTCTGTGGGAAGGATTTGTATTTCACAATTCAGTTACAGATAATATCAGACTTCTGTAAAACAGTTCTGGGTTTCAGCACCTCCATGTAAACGAGCTCTGGGGTTTGTATGAATTCATATCTGCAAGATTCACTCAAGTTCTGACTTCATGAAGAAAATCTAAGCTAGAAGAGAAAGGTTTGGATGAAATATTAGGGAGGAATTCTTAGAATGACATTCCCAGAGCAGCTGTGGCTGCCCCTGGATCCCTGGAAGTGACAGAGTTTGGGGTGATGCTGCTGTGCCTCCTCCAGCTTCTTGTCCTGATTTTCCCAGGGAACTTTGACAAGGAAAGCTGGCTGGAGGTGATGCTGCTGCTGAAGGTTTCTTCCCACTTTGATGATCCTGTGATTCTGTAATTTTCTCCTTTACACCCTTTGGATGGAAGGAAAGCATCAATCAGACGTCAGCAGAAGCAAAGTGGGATCATTCCTGATCTAATTCAGGATAAAATTATTATCAGTGTTTTGCACCAGCTCATGCCAGGGACCACTTTAAGAGAATTCTGAAGGCAGCCAAGATGTTTAGGGATGAAAAAATTCTTCCTTCCCACAATATTTGCCTTCATAGAAACAAAATTCATGAAACAAAATTCAATGAAACATTAAAAAGAAAGTTGCCCAGAACAGCTGTGGCTGCCCCTGGATCCCTGGAATGTTCAGCTCCAGGCTGGACACTGGGGCTGGAGCAGCCTGGGACAGGGGGAGGTGTCCCTGCCATGGCACTGGGTGGGATTTAATGTCCCTTCCAACTCAAACCAGTCTGGGATTCCAATTTTTGATTCTAAGTTTGAAAATAGCCCTAAACCCAAAATGTCTATTGAGCCAAAATCTGCATTATTCCAGTGAGGGGAAAAAAAAATGGCCCTAAAATTTTATCCAGCTCTATCAAACAGGATTTCTTTAATATTCACTCATCCAGCCTGCAAATTGTTGCCTCCTTTTCCCACTTTTTTCCCCCTTTTTCCCATTTCCTGGTGCCTTGGACATCTGACACTGCTCCCACATCTTCCCAATGGTTGTGTCAGAAAATCAATCCGAGACTTCAGCAAAATCTTGACACTTTCTCCCCTCCACAGAGGGGGCTGTTAATAATTTATGGCCTCTCTTCCTCTTCAAAACTCCTTTTTTTTTCCTGAAGATAAACACCCCACAATGCTCTGTGCTGATGCTTTGAAGCATTTAAGTTTTATTTAAGCTAAAATAAGGGGTTGAAGGGATTTTTAATGAGGACATCTCAGGGATTGGTGGTAAATAAATTGGGGGTGGGAGGTTGTTTCACAGTGTCAGACTCTGCAGGCAGAAGTGAAGCCAAACTCATTCTGGAATTGCACAAACAGGATGGTCTGGGGCAAATGAATTTCCTGCAGCAGCTTCTCAATCTGGGGACAAGGCTGAGGAAGAAATGTTCTGATATTCTTGTCGAGCAGGAGATAAAGATGGCAGGATTTGGGGGGTGAGGATGGAGAAAAAGAGCTGGAAAAGGCGGAAGAAAATACAACTAAAGCACCTGCACCTCCCTGCAAGAAATTTCACATAAAATATCGATTTAAAAACCACTTTTAGGGGAGAGTTGCTCTGTTCCTCAATCATTTTTCTGTGCTGGTTCATAGAAGGGGAGGAAGGAGGAAAAACCTCTTTGAGAACAGGAGCCAAGCAGTGTTCAACATGTGAAGCATCCTGGCATGGCTAAACGTGGGGATGTGACCTCCTAAGTTATCCATGATGGGATTTCCTCTATCAAAGCAGAGATCACAGGCCAGTAAATTCATATCCTCTATAAAAAATGGGAATTTTTCCAGGAGTTTCCCTCAGCTCTCCAGGGCACAGCTTTCAAGCCTAAGCTATAAATGTGAGATTTGTGAATTTGGGATTGTGGAGTTTATAAACTTCATTGAAGCCAGGGAAATCTGTATTGTGGCTGTAACAGAATATTCCTGGTTGGAAGTTTTGGAGCACAATAATTTATTTAACCAGCCCTGGGGTTTTTTAGAAGTGGTGACCTCCTGTAAAGATAAAAACACTGAAAAATTCTGTTTCTTTGTCCTCCTGCTTCAAACTCATCCACTCTGTGTTTCCAACAACTTGGAGAAAGGAGATGCCCCAAACCTCTCCCAGTTTCTAAACACACAAAAATCCTCCTCAGCCTCCCCTCTCCCTGCAGCTCCACACGTGCTGCTGACAGAAATTGTGTTTTCATACCTCCCAGATGGTCTAAATTTAAATCCTCCTGTAAATAACAAAGAAATCCTCACCCCCTGACAGTGTATGGATCAGAGTTTGAGACAGCCCTGCATGGAAAATGCCTTTCCTTTTATAGCAGGATAAATGGAGAGCGTTTCCAGCTCTGAGGCCTCCAGCCCAATCCAGAGCAGAGCCCCAACTTCATGTCAGTGCAATACATTGTTAACTGATATGTCAGAAAATTAATTCATTACTTCTAAGTAGCAGTTCAGAGTACCCACACAATCCTGCCCTGTGAATTATTAAAGAAAGCCAGGCTGAGTTTGCTCTGCTGTAGAAACCCAGGCTTGGCAGAAAGTGCAAAGTGCTGCTCGTGACCTCGAGCCTAATCAACGTTGTTGGGCAGCCAAAAGAGGAGGGAAAAGAGAATTCTGCCTCCCAAAGCAAAGCAGCGAGATCTGGGATGGCTCCATGGGCTCTCCTTTCTCTCGAGGTGCCATTCTCCACCTGGGAATCATGGAAAGAAACTTGGGAGCAAAAAAAAAACAACCTTTGCTGCCCTTCCACAGCTGTTCTGAGGGATCTGCTGGGGTTTTGTGCCCCCCTCATTCCAGATTTTCACCCTGGATTGCTGAGGGGGCTCAGCCTGGGTGGGGCATCACCTCCTGCTTCCCCCAGAGGTGATTTATGCCCCATTTTTTGTAGAGGATATGAATTTACTGGCCTGTGATCTCTGCTTTGATAGAGGAAATCCCATCATGGATAACTTAGGAGGTCACATCCCCACGTTTAGCCATGCCAGGATGCTTCACATGTTGAACACTGCTTGGCTCCTGTTCTCAAAGAGGTTTTTCCTCCTTCCTCCCCTTCTATGAACCAGCACAGAAAAATGATTGAGGAACAGAGCAACTCTCCCCTAAAAGTGGTTTTTAAATCGATATTTTATGTGAAATTTCTTGCAGGGAGGTGCAGGTGCTTTAGTTGTATTTTCTTCCGCCTTTTCCAGTTCTTTTTCTCCATCCTCACCCCCCAAATCCTGCCATCTTTATCTCCTGCTCGACAAGAATATCAGAACATTTCTTCCTCAGCCTTGTCCCCAGATTGAGAAGCTGCTGCAGGAAATTCATTTGCCCCAGACCATCCTGTTTGTGCAATTCCAGAATGAGTTTGGCTTCACTTCTGCCTGCAGAGTCTGACACTGTGAAACAACCTCCCACCCCCAATTTATTTACCACCAATCCCTGAGATGTCCTCATTAAAAATCCCTTCAACCCCTTATTTTAGCTTAAATAAAACTTAAATGCTTCAAAGCATCAGCACAGAGCATTGTGGGGTGTTTATAAATCAGGGAAGGTGGCTCTGAGGTGGGGTTGGCTTAGGATTTGGCTTTGAGGTTAAGGATTTGGTTTTTGGAGTTTGGGATTTGGCTTTTGGGGTTTGGAATTTGGCTTTGGGGTTTGGGATTTGGCTTTGGGGTTTGGGATTCGATTTTTGGGATTTAGGATTTGGCTTTGGGGTTAAGGATTTGGCTTTGGGGTTTGGGATTTGGCTTTAGGTTTAAGGATTTGGCTTTGGGGTTTGGGATTTGGTTTTGGGGTTAAGGATTTGGCTTTGGGGTTAAGGATTTGGTTTTTGGAGTTTGGGATTTTGCTTTTGGGGTTTGGGATTTGGCTTTTGGGGTTTGGGATTTGGCTTTGGGTTTAAGGATTTGGCTTTGCGGTTTGGGATTTGGCTTTGGGTTTGGGATTTGGCTTTGGGGTTAAGGATTTGGCTTTGGGTTTGAGATTTGGCTTTGGAGTTAAGGATTTGGCTTTGGGTTTTGGGATTTGGCTTTTGGGGTTTAGGATTTTCTCTCTTCTTGTGGTGGAAAACTCCCATGAGAAAGGTCAGGATGGGGTTGTCCCATCAGTGTCACCGAGGGTAGTGCAGGATTTGCTGTGGAATTCCTTTCACAGCTGGAAATCTCCATCCAGATCTCTGATGGACAGCCCTCAGTCTTCTCCCTTCCCTCTTCTCCCTTTTCCTCCTTGCCAGGAGCTTGGGAAGGGTTGGGATGGGAGCAAAGAGCAGCTGAGAACCCAAATAATCCAGCCCAGGCTGAGTTTAAACTCCAGCTCCAGCACAAACACCAAGCTTTGATCCCTGGGGGCTTCAGCCCTGACTTTAAACCCCTTTTAAACCAAAATTCCAGCAGCATTTGAGGCTTGGAAAATTGCTACATGGAGCTTCAGGAGTAGGTTTTGCTCCAAAAACTGATGAGTTGTGATGTATCTAGAATTTTTCCTCTTTGTGGCCAGTGGAAATTTTGGCTCTGCAGGGTTCCAGCACAGAATTCCCAGGTTTGGACCTTTCCAGGCATCTCTTGGCATTGCAGAAATCAAATTACTCAAATTCCTGATGAATATTTGTCAGGGCTCTCTCTGATGGTGTTTTTTGACCTCTCAGGTCACATTTGAGATGATGAACAGATTAATTAGCAGACCTTTAAAACCAGCCCATCCCAACCTGGATCCTCCCAGCAAAACTCTGGGTTTCAAATCTTTATCCCCTTCCAAGTGAGCAGAGAAAAATCACTTAAGGAGCTAAATGAAAGAAAATCCTACCCTGAGAATGCCCCAGGCAAAGAGAAAAGTCAGCTCATGAAAACTTCAGCTTTTCACAAGAAAATACGGATTGGTTTTGACTGGAAATGTTCTCATCTCCTGGGGTGGGGTAAATTTGAGGAAATCCTGCAGCTCTGCTGGGATGGGGGGTCCTGCCCCTGCTCCTGGAATTCCTGCAGCCAAAAAAAACTGGGAGAGCTTCACGTTCCCCATGGCCAACAAGCTTCACCTCATCCTGGCCACTTGGCAAATCCCGAATCCACTGGGGAAGTTTAAACCCCCACACAGGAGGGAAAAACTTCCTGAGGGATCACAGGGCAAGAATCCTGGCATCAAACCCCAAAAATCAGAGGTGCAGGAGCTGCAGGATGGTGGCAGGAGTGGTGGGGACAGCTCTGCCTGGTGCTGGGTGGGGTTTGATTTGAATGTTTATTTTTGGGTGATTTCAGCTCTGCTGTGGCACAGCACACAAAGGGAGATGAGAAAAAACGGGGAGAGGGGTTTTTTTTATAGGGGCAGAGAGTGACAGGAAGGGATTTCAGGGAAGGAGAGCAGGGTTGGGTGGGATATTGGGAATTAGGAATTGTTCCCTGGGATGGAATTCACCTGGATCCCTGGAATGTTCAGTTCCAGGCTGGACACTGGGGCTGGAGCACCTGGGACAGTGGGAGGTGTCCCCATGGCACAGACCTGGAATTAAATTATCTTGAAGGATTTTTCCACCCTAAACCATTCAGTGATTCTAAGATGAAACCAAGAGAAAATTTCCAACAAAAAAAAAATTCCTGAATTTCTATCAAACACAAGCAATGGTTGGCTTGGTTTGGATTTCTTTTGGCATTGGATGATCCTTAAAATCCCTCTCAACCCAAAATATTCCCAGAATTCAACCAGAATTCCCAATCAGATCCACACCAGGTGAGTCCCTGGCTTGATTTCTGGTCCAGCTCCAGGGACAGGAGAGAAACTGAGCTAAAAAAAAAAATAAATTCTGCACTGATTGTGGCAGAGCCTGCTCAGAAAATCTCCCAGGGATGAGTTTAAATTCTGTCTGAAGCTCTTGAAGTCTTCAAATCCATTCCCAGGTTGCAAAACTGCCTCATTTCCTAAATTTCACCTCCTAAAAGCATTTCCCACCTCTTGGGCGTGATGGAAGGAGATGGTGATGGAAGGACTGGCCATGACTAAATAAATAAATAAATAAATAAATAAATAAATACATGGATAGATAAATAAATAAATAAATAAAGGAATAAACCAGTTTTGGATCATTTTCAAACCAATGAAATTGCAGCTGTTGCTCCCAAATCTCATTCTCCCAGCTCCAGCATTTCAGAGTGGAAATGCACAGAAATATCAATTTTTATCCCAAAAAATCCCTTAGAATTTACATCTCTCTGGCAACTGCATGGTTTTTTCAGGGAAATCCACCCTCATCCCTGAATTTAGCAATTCCCTGAACCCTTGGCCATGAAATTGTGCTTCCAGAGGAACAACCTGATTAAAAAAAAAAAAATTAAATAAAAAAAAAGGGTTTCAGAAGCTCTCAGAGAGGATGTGAGGCTCCAAAACTGCTGCAGGTCAAACCCAGGGCGTGTGCTCATCCTGTTTCACTATTATTCACCCTTTTAGGGTTTTTTTGGGGGTCTGATTTCTGGTTTTTGACAAATATTGCAGAAATTTGGCTCAGAGAAGCTTGAAAATGTTGGTGCCCATGGAGTGGAACTCGCTGGGTTTGGTTGGTTGGGTGTCCCTGGGATGAGAGGGGCTGGAGGGGGAGAGGGATATTGGATAAAATTCCATTTTTGGGGATAGCAGAGCCCAAAGAAATCCAGAATTTCAATAGGGAACCCAAACTCTCGTGTTTGAGAAATTTAAATTAAGAATTATCAGTTTATCCAAGCATTAAAGGGGATTTTTTTGGGAACTCCATCATTTCCCAGCTTTCCTGATTTGGATACTCTAGGGAAAAAGAAGTTAAATTCTATTTTCTGGTTGTTTTCTGGAATATCAGAACCCAAAAAAAATCCAGAATTTCCATAAGTAGCTCAAGCCATTGTGTTTGAGAAATTTAAATAAAGAAATGTGAGTTTATCCAAGCATTAAAATTGATTATTATGGGAATCCCAGCTCTTCCCAAATTTCCTGCCTTAAATATTCCAGGGAAAAAAAAGTTAAATTCCCTTTTCTGGCTGTTTTTGTGATATAAGGACCCAAAGAATCCAGAATTTCAATAAGGGTCCCAAACCCTCATTTTGAGAAATTTAAATTGAGAATTTTCAGTTTATCCAAGCATTAAAGTGGATTTTTGTGGGAATCCCATCACAAATTATTTAAAACCAGGTTATAAAGCTGCCAAAATATCTGTTTTCCTTCAATAAGGATTGGTTCACAACTAAATTCTGGATCAATGCTGAAAAAAAAAGTGGTAAAAAAAAAAAAAAAAAAAAAAAAATAAGAATAATTCATTTTTTCAGCTCTCCAAACCTTCTCTCTGTCCCTGCCAGCTCCAGGCTGACTTTGTAATATCAAAAGTGGCAAAATTTAGCAGAAATTTTATTTGAAAAAAAAAACCCATTTCCCTGATCAATTTTTCCCTAAAATCTCCAAAATAACCAAACAAAAATGGAGGAAAATTATTTTGCCAATCTCATCAATTCTCTGTGGAGTCAATTATTTTATTAAGGAATTAAAAGATGAAATTCAAACTCTCCTGGGGCTGGAATTTGGTTTTTTCCCTGGAGATTCCAGCCCCATCCTCCCTTATCTCTATGCAAATATCTCCAAGGTGCTCCCACGTTGATAATCAGAGGAAAAGGGAGGTGAAAAGTGATAAAAAATTGTTTAAAAAAAAATGAAAAAGTTTAAAAAAAAAAAAAAAGGGAAAGCTGAGGCCTGGCAGGGTTGGGAAGGAGGAATTTTGGAGATAGCAGCTGCAGGATTTATCTGCCCTGGGGCAGAGGGGATAGAGAAAAACTCAGGAAACATCTTGGGGCAGTTGCTGAAACTTCCCCCAAATTCTCCTGTGACAGTTAAAAAATGTCACAACCCAGGCTTGGGCAAGAAGAGAGAATTTTGTTGTTTCATTTCTTGGTTTTTGCATTTTTTTCATTATTTTCCTTGAGTTTCTTTCTTCTTTACTCCTTCATTTTTACCTCAAAACAAAACTCATTTCTGTTTTTTTTAAATTTGATTTCACTGTGTTTTATTTATGATATTTTGATTTTATTTGTGTTTTTTTTTTTTAATTTGATTTTCATGCCCCTTACCAGAGCATTAAAGAATTTCTGGATGGGCCTTTCCCAAAAAGCTGGGAAATTTTTTTGCAAAATTTTTTTTGTTGTTCCTTTTTCCACCCTGCTGGAAGAATTCCTGTGATCCTCAGAAAATCGAATTTATACCCTCACACCAGCAGCTTTGAATATTCCTGGAAAAGCTGAAACACCAAAATTTCCTCCTATTCCAGGAGTGAGTTTGGCAAGTGAGGTTTTTATGGTTTTATAGGAAATAATCTTTAAAATTCTGGCACTGAAATGTGCAATTGGAGCAAATCCCACCATTTTTTATTCCCCACAAATTTTCCATGGTTTCATAGGATAAATCCCAGCCTGGAATCTGAAAAACACAAGCCAAAAAAACCCCAAAAAACCCCAAATAACAAATCTCCCTCCCCATATCAGCCACAATTTTGGCAACTTTTTATTAACCAGAAACAATTTCTCCTACTTGATTTTGTGTCTTCTTATTCTCTCCAATTTTTAGGAGGAAAAATAAATGAGGAAAGATGAGATTAGGAGAGGTCAGGGAATAAATTTGGTTTTCCTTTATTCAATCAGGAAAAGGGAGGGAAGGGATCCCCCAGGGATGCAGGAGACGCTCTGGAAATTTGGATTTAAATTGGATTTTGGTTTTCCAACTTTTCTTATTCTTTCAGTGAAGTTGGATGTTGGGCAAAAATGAGATAAAATTCAAGGTCTGGATGAAAACTTTTGGATTTGTTTTTCCATCCTTCCTTTCCTCCATAAAATAAAAAATTAAAAAAAAAAATAAAATGCTGAATTCTATAAAATTTGACAGAATTTATACCCAGGAAGGACAAATTCCCTTGAAACACCAGAGTGACCATTTCTCCAATATTTAGGAGGAAAAATAAATGAGGAAAGGTGAGATTAGGAGAGGTCATGGAATAAATTTGGTTTTCCTTTATTCAATCAGGAAAAGGGAGGGAAGGGATCCCCCAGGGGTGCAGGAGATGCTCTGGAAATTTGGATTTCAATTGGATTTTGGTTTTCCAACTTTTCTCATTCTTTCAGTGATGTTGGATGTTGGGCAAAAAACGAGATAAAATTCAAGGTCTGGATGAAAACTTTTGAATCTGTTTTTCCCTGCTTCCTTTCCTCCATGAAATAAAAAATAAAAAAATAAAAAAATAAATAAAATGCTGAATTCCATAAAATTAGACAGAATTTATACCCAGGAAGGACAAATTCCCTTGAAACACCAAAGTGATCATCTCTCCAATTTTTAGGAGGAAAAATAAATGAGAAAAAATGAGATAGAAAAGGGTCAGGGAATAAATTTGGTTTTCCTTTATTAAATCAGGAAAAGGGAGGGAAGGGATCACCCAGCGATGCAGGAGATGCTCTGGAAATTTGGATTTAAATTGGATTTTGGTTTTCCAGCTTTTCTTATTCTTTCAGTGATGTTGGATGTTGGGCAAAAAATGAGATAAAATTCAAGGTCTGGATGAAAACTTTTGGATTTGTTTTTCCATCCTTCCTTTCCTCCATGAAATAAAAAATAAAAAAAAATAAATAAAATGCTGAATTCTATAAAATTTGACAGAATTTATACCCAGGAAGGACAAATTCCCTTGAAACACCAGAGAGAGGTGGAATCACTTTTTGAGAGGTGGAATCACTTTTCCTCCAGAAGAATTTCAAGTTTTGCAGATCCTGACTTGCATTTAGGAATTTTTTTTCCTCACTCAACATTCCCATCCCTGGAATTATTCTCAAGGAATGAGGATGGGGGGAAAAAACAATTTCTATATTTAAGATATTTTCATGGTATCAATGTGCTGTTATGGTTTATAAAATATTGTGAGCTGAAAAAAAAATCATTTTTCATGGTTTTAATTACTGGAAGGAGATCCTTGGACAACCCAAACTGCCAAAAATAAAAAATAAAATAAATAAACAGGAGCAATCCCAAATTTCTCCCTCTCAACCCAACTTTGAACTCAAATCCCCAACTTGAATCAGGCAGGGGAGAAAAAAAAAATCATCTGAGGAGCTCAAATGAGAATTACTCGTCTAGAAACCCCTGAGGCAAAAAAAAGAGAGAGAGAAAGGGAGAGGGAGGGAGAGGAGAAGATGGGAAATCTCCTGTGAGTTTGGTTAGTGGAGGGGAAAAAAAAAAAACAAACCAGCCTAAGTATGGCTGGATGTCATTTTTCAATTTGCTCCTGGTAAAGAATGAGGAGAGGAGGAGGGAAAAGGAAAAGCTCAGCCCTGGCTGGGCTCAGTTGCTGCCGGGTTCCTGCAGGGTTTGGGCATCTCTGAACCAAAAATGAACCCTGGGCACTTCGGGCTGGCACCTCCCCTCTCCTGGACCGTGTACCTGATGAGGAAATGCAGAGCAGCCTCTGCTTGGCTTGGTAAAAAATCTTTATTTCTTTTGGTAAAAAATCTTTATTTCCTTTGGTAAAAAATTTTTATTTCCTTTGGTAAAAAAATCTTTATTTCCTTTGGTAAAAAAAAAATCTTTCTTTACTTTGGTAAAAATTCTCTATTTTCATTGGTAAATATTCTTTATTTTCTTTGGTAAAAATTCTCTATTTTCTTTGGTAAAGATCCTTTCTTTACTTTGGTAAAGATTCTTTATTTCCTTTGGTAAAAAAATATTCTGAGTTTTCTTTTCCATTGTTGTGGAGTTGGGATTATCAGCAAGAATTGGGGGGTTCCTGCAGGGCTTGGGCATCTCTGAGCCCAAAAATGAACCCTGGGCACTTCGGGCTGGAACCCCCCCTCTCCTGGACCATGTACCTGATGGGGAAAGGCAGAGCAGCCTCTGCTTGGCTTGGTAAAAAAATCTTTATTTCCTTTGGTAAAAAAATCTTTATTTTCCTTTGGTAAAAAAATCTTTATTTCCTTTGGTAAAAATTCTCTATTTTCTTTGGTAAAGATCCTTTCTTTACTTTGGTAAAGATTCTTGATTTTCTTTGGTAAAGATTCTTTATTTTCTTTGGTAAAGAGTCTTTCTTTCCTTTTATAAAAATCCTTCATTTTCTTTGGTAAAAAAAGATTCTGATTTTGGGCTGGCACCTCCCCTCTCCTGGACCATGTACCTGATGAGGAAAGGCAGAGTAGCCTCTGCTTGGTTTGGTAAAGAAATCTTAATTTCCTTTGGTAAAAAAATCTCCATTTCCTTTGGTAAAAAATTTCTATTTCTTTGGTAAAAAATCTTTATTTTCCTTGGTAAAGGTTCTGTGTTCTCTTTGGTAAAGGGTCTTTTCTTTGCTAAAGATTCTTGATTATCTTTGGTAAAAATCCCTTATTTCCTTTGGTAAAAATTCTTCTTTTCTTTGGTAAAAGTCCTTTCTTCACTTTGGTAAAAATGATTCTTAATTTTCTTTTCATTTATTGTGGAATGTGGATTATCAGCAAGAATTGGGGGGTTCCTGCAGGGCTTGGGCATCTCTGAGCCAAAAATGAACCCTGGGCACTTCGGGCTGGCACCTCCCCTCTCCTGGACCGTGTACCTGATGGGGAAAGGCAGAGCAGCCTCTGCTTGGCTTGGTAAAAAAACCTTTATTTCTTTTGGTAAAAAAATCTTTATTTCCTTTGATAAAGATTCTTTATTTTATTTGGTAAATATTCTTTATTTTCTTTGGTAAAGATTCTCTATTTTCTTTGGTAAAGATTCTTTCTTTACTTTGGTAAAGAGTCTTGATTTCCTTTGGTAAAAAGACTTTCTTTCCTTTTATAAAAATCCTTCATTTTCTTTGGTAAAAAAAGATTCTGATTTTGGATTGGCATCTTCCCTCTCCTGGACCATGTACCTGATGAGGAAAGGCAGAGCAGCATCTGCTTGGCTTGGTAAAAAAAATCTTAATTTCCTTTGGTAAAAATTCTCTATTTTCTTTGGTAAATATTCTTTATTTTATTTGGTAAAGGTTCTGTGTTTTCTTTGGTAAAGGTTCTTTTCTTTGCTAAAGATTCTTGATTATCTTTGGTAAAAATCCTTTATTTCCTTTGGTAAAAATTCTTCTTTTCTTTGGTAAAAGTCCTTTCTTCATTTTGGTAAAAAATATTCTGAATTTTCTTTTCCTTTATTGTGGAGTTGGGATTATCAGCAAGAATTGGGAGGTTCCTGCAGGGCTTGGGCATCTCTGAACCAAAAATGAACCCTGGGCACTTTGGGCTGGCACCTCCCCTCCCCTGGACTAAAATCAGATTATTTTGATAAAGATTAGGTTTGTTTGGTAAAAGATTTTTGATTTTCTTTGATGAAAATTCTTGATTTTATTTTCATAAAGTTTTCCTTTGTCGTGGTGTTGGGATTAACAGCAAAACTTGTGGGGGAAAAAAACCCTCAAAAAGTCATTTTTCTGTTTGTCAGTTTTCTCCTTTCTTTTCCCAAAGTTTTCCTTTATTGTGGTGTGGGGATTATCAGCAAGAATTGGAGAGAAAATCTCTCTAAAAATCAAAATTTCTGGTGGAAATCAGGAACTCCCTGCAGGAACTTTGTTGCTCTGAGAAAAATGTTGCAAATCTTCATAACTACAGCAATTTCTTCCTAAGGAAAGGCTTCAAAATCGCTTTTATTTCAAATATTTTGGGGTTGTACTATTAATTTTATTTTATTTTTATTTGGAGGGATTTGGGAGGTGGTGTCCATGTGTTGAAATTGAATTATGGGAAATTTGGGAACAGCAAAGGATGATGAAGGATGGGATTTGTTGGTTGATTTGAGTCCCAGAGTTGTTCCCAATCCCAAATTTCTGCATCCCAGGGATGGTTTTTAAAAATTCAAAGTTCAATTAATTCAATTAATTCAATTAATTAAAAGTTCAGCCTCCAGGGATTGAGGAGTTTTGAATCCCTCACAACAAACAACCAAATAAAACCCATCAGAGCACCCCAAATAACTTTACTTGGGATAAAATAATGGGAATTTTAACCTAATTTCATAAACCCTTCCATGGGTTATTTTTCTGTTTATTTATAGGGAAAAAAAACCTTTTTTTTTTCCAGCATCACTGGAACTTCTTGTACAACCCATGTGCCATCATATCCCTTTTTTTTTTTAATAATAAAATAGATTTAATTTCTATATCCCTCTGGCTCTTCCCTTAATCCCTCTTTTCCTGCTTAATATTTACTAAAATTAATTGAAATTTGTGTTAAAATGGGGGTTTAGCCAGGTTTTAATAGGGTTTTTTTTGGTGGTAGTGGTTTGGGTTTTTTGTTTGTTTGGTGATTATTTTTCCTTGTTTTTTTGGTTTTTTATGGGTCAGATTTTAAAAGAGCCAATGGACATCAGAGTATAAAAAATTTTCTTATTTTTCATCCCTGCTTGAAGATTCCCTCACTTTTCCTCTCTCCCCCTCTGTGCTTTAACAAATTTATTTGGTCTCTCCTGTTCACGGGAACTGCAGAAGTTTCTCTTTGCAGTTGGATCCGATTTTTTCTGGTAATTCTGATTTTTGAGTCCCTTGAACTTTGAATTCCTCCTGAATTTTTTTTTCCTGGGGCAGAACCCTTGGAATGAGGCAAACCCTGGCACTGAGGGATGAAATTGGAAATTTCTTGGCCTTTCTCTGCTTTGCTTCCAAACTCCAAATTAAGGATTTCTTCCAAAAGCAAGAAAAATAGGGGAAATAATCCTTTTTTTTTTTCCCCACATCTTCAGGGTATTGTAACACATCCAGAATAAATTGGGGGTGGTGAGGTGTTTTCAGCTCTGTCAGGTGTAGCAATTCTCTGGTTTTGTCTTTTTTTTTTTTTTTTGGTAGCATCTGAGCAATGAATATTTGAATTTCCTGCTTGAGAGCTCGGGATGAAAAGGAATTTACAGGATAATCTGGAGAAGGGCTGAGGTTGGAAAGGGTTTTGGAGCCCAGGACAGGTGTGAGTGTCCAGTTAGGAAAGTTCCAGATGGAATTCCTGCTCCTCAGGATGCTGCAGAACCAGGAGATAAATCAAATATTCAGAGGTTGGCAGGAGGAGTGGTTTGTGCAGGGAATAAAGCAAATGTTTGTTCAATATTTCCCTGCACAGATTTGATTTTATAGCAGTAATTCAGATTATTCCCATCTAAAAATCCTGCCAGGATTCTTTGTGCTGACTAAAAAAAGCTAAAATTAAGGCAGTGACAGTCTCTGATTTTATCACTGCAAAAAAAAACCTGGGGGAAAATCAGATTTTCAATGTTCTGGTGTTCTGAAATGAACTTTGCATCTGAATTTTGGGAATCAGGAGCTGGATTTGATCTGAGGCTGTTTGTGAAAAATTTAAATAGTTCTGGAATCCTCTGTAAGGTTTGGATGGGTTTGGAGCAGGGTTGGAACGAGGATGAAGGGAAAGGGGGTAAGAAAAAACAGAATTTCGGAAATTTGTGGGTGGAATTGGGGGAGCAGAGAATGGAGGGAGGTCAGGATCGGTGTTTGGGGACTGGAGAATAAATTTCTGACAAATTCCCATAAAAATTCCCATAAAAATTCAGTTCTAAAGGAACAGAGGATCCCAGGTGGGATGTGGGATCGACCTGGATCACCTGAGCTGCTCCCTCTCCCTCCCTGGGCAAATTCTGATCCCACCCTGGCACCAAATCCCATCCTGGCTCCCAAATCTCATCCTGGCACCCAAATTCTGATCCCATCCTGGCTCCCAAATCTCATCCTGGCACCCAAATCTCCCTCTGAGATCCCATCCTGGCACCAAAATCTGCTCTGAGATCCCACCCTGGCACCCAAATCTTATCCTGGCTCCCAAATCTCACCCTGGCACCCAAATCTCTGATCCCACCCTGGCACCCAAATCCAATCCTGGCACCCAAATCTCCCTTTGATCCCATCCTGGCACCAAAATTTGCTCTGAGATCCCACCCTGACACCAAAATCTCATCCTGGCACCCAAATCTTCCTCTGAGATCCCACCCTGGCACCCAAGTCTCATCCTGGCAACCAAATCTCATCCTGGCTCCCAAATCTCTGCTCCCATCTGGCACCCAAATCTCCTCTGATCCCATCCTGGCACCCAAATCTCCCCTGATCCCTCCCTGGCACCCAAATCTCCTTCTGAGATCCCATCCTGGCACCCAAATCTCATCCTGACACCCAAATCTCCCTCTGATCCCACGCTCTAAACTGACATTCCAAAAGTGGTGAAGAGAGCTGTATTTCACAGAGAAATAGGCCCCTGTTTGTGTCCATTAC
>JAPFBE010000226.1:0-83756 GCA_034336665.1 Luscinia megarhynchos | reverse complement strand
TGGCCAATGCTCTGTGGGGATGGTTGAAGAAATGGAAAGAGGCGAACTGGCAGCACAGAGGAAAACCAATTTGGGCTGCTGAAGAATGGAAAGACATCGCTACTTGGTTAGAGAAACTACCTGTGAAAGTTCGCCATGTAGATGCCCATGTCCCCAGAAGTAGAGCCAATGAAGAGCAGCAAAACAATCAGCAGGTAGATCAGGCTGCAAAGATAGGGGTGTCTAAGATAGATCTTGACTGGGAGCACAAGGGAGAGTTGTTCCTAGCACGATGGGCCCATGATGCCTCAGGCCACAAGGGTAGAGATGCCACCTATAAGTGGGCACGAGACCGAGGGATGGATCTTACCATGGAAAGTATTTCTCAGGTTATCCATGACTGTGACACCTGCGCTGCCATCAAGCAGGCCAAGCAGGTGAAGCCCCTCTGGTATGGTGGACGTTGGTCCAAGTACAAGTACGGGGAGGCTTGGCAGATTGATTACAACACACTGCCTCAGACTCTCCAGGGTAAAGGTTATGTGCTGACCATGGTGGAAGCCACCACCGGCTGGTTGGAGACCTACCCTGTGTCCTATGCTACTGCCCGCAACACCATCTTGGGCCTGGAAAAGCAGGTCCTCTGGAGGCATGGTACCCCTGAGAGGATGGAGTCAGACAATGGGACTCATTTTAAAAATAACCTCATCAACACCTGGGCTAGGGAACACGGTATTGAGTGGGTGTACCACATCCCTTACCATGCACCAGCTGCGGGTAAAGTGGAGAGGTACAATGGATTGTTGAAAACCACCTTGAAAGCATTGGGTGGGGGTCTTTTAAAAACTGGGAACAACATCTAGCAAAGGCTACTTGGTTAGTTAACACCAGAGGTTCCATCAACCAAGCAGGTCCTGCCCAGTCTGACTTCCTTAATATAGTGGATGGAGATAAAGTCCCAGTGGCCCAAGTTAAAGGTTTGTTAGGAAAGGCAGTATGGGTTAATCCTGCCTCAAGTACAGGCAAACCCATTCGTGGGATTGTCTTTGCTCAAGGACCAGAATATACGTGGTGGATAATGCAGAAAGATGGAACAACACGATGTGTACCTCAGGGAGATCTGATTGTGGGGCGAGACAGCTTGTGTTTCAAGCTCTCTTGGGTGCCATTTGCACTGCAAGCGCTGAGACTTTATCAAGATACTTCAATGCTTTACACTGTTTTGAACATAAAGAGCAGGCTTCAAATTCCAAGTGAGAGTCTGCCTTTCAGACCATCTTGAAGGACAGTTGATGCCCAAGGGAAACGTGCACAAGGGCCAAGACTGACTCCGTGTTCCCTTTGCTTCCCAGATCCTATCTGATGGACCTCTCCAGGAGGGCTGCCCTGTGTGGCAGGAAGAAACAGAGGGAAGACCTGTGACCATCAGGCAGGTGAAATCCCTCTGTCAATAGTCATATTTATAGATCTGTATAGTTATGCTTATCTATATAGTTATAGTTATAGATTTATATAGGTATGTCTATATTGTATGTCTATTTATTTATATAGTTGTATTGATTAATCTGTATAGTTTAATTTATATATAGTTGTAGATGTATATAATTATATTTTTATATGTTAAATTATAGATGTGCCTAGATGCATTTATGCATATGCATAGTTACATTTATATATATATATAGTTAAATTTATAAATAGGCAGAGTTTTATTTATATTTGGGAATATAATTACAAAGATTGCTATCTCTATAAACACAGGCATTTTCTTTACCTCTTTCCCTCCACGGATGCCTTCTTAATCTCTTGTTTTTCCCCTGTGCCCTCTGTCTCTGTTGCTGTGCTGGGTCCGAGCTGGCGGCCGGGACGGGTGGGGCAGCAGTTCCAGCCCCGGGTGTCCCTGGAGTGGTGGCAGCTGCCGGTGGCCGGAGGCAGTGTCCCCTGAGGAGCTGCTGAGGAACGGTGAGACTGAGGGGGCTGAGGGGCTGAGGAGGCGCTGGCACTGAAGGGACGGTGACCCTGAGGTGCTGCTGGGGCTGAGGGTGTGGGGCAGCTGAGGGTGATGGTGGCACTGAGGTGACAGGGAAGTGGCACAGGCTGAGGGGTGTGGCGGCTCTAAGGGGACAGGATGGGTCAGAAGGGACTGAGGGGGGTGAGAGGACTGCGGGGTCTGAAGAAACTGAAGGGGACTCGGGGTTTGCCGAGAGCATGGCGGGCTGAGGGGATGGAGGGGCCAGCAGGGAGCACAGAGGGGTCTGGGACTGCAGCTCTGCCAGGCCTTGGAACCAATTCCTGAGCCTCCGCTTTTGCCTCAGCTGCAGTGAAGGTCCTGAAGACAGCAGGAGGACTGACAGGAGCCAGCAGGGAGAAGCTGAAGGCTGCGAGCAGGAGCAGGGAGCTGCTGCTGGCACAGAGCCTGGGTGAGGCCCCAGGGCCAGTGAGGCAGGGTGGGGTGAGGGTGCCGTGGGCTGTGGCCCTGGGCAGTGCCCGGCCCAGGGGCAGGAGTGGCCCTGCTCGTGCTAAGGCTGCTCAGGGCAGCTGCCCCGGCCGGCACAGGGGCTGTCCTGGGGCAGGCAGCTGCGCTGGCAGGGCCGGGAGCTGTGCCGGGCTGTGCCGGGCTGCCGGGCTGCGGGACAGTCCCGTCGGCTATGCTCCCACACCCTGGCCCGCCCGGCCTGCTTTTCCCTTTCCAGCCCTCCTGGAGAGGCGTTGAGATTTTCTCTTTGCTGATGGAAGTGCAGGTGCTGCCAAGGGAAAGGCCCTGCTCCTGACTCAGTGCTCCCTTTGCTTCCCAGATGTCCCATCTGCTGTCTCTGTCCAGGAGAACTGCTCTGCACAGGACCAAGAGCCAGAGGGAGAGGCTTTGAAGATGGCACTGTTTGGATTCCTATTTTCTGCTTTGAGTTCTCTTTAATGATTTATGGACCTGCACATAGAGAGGGATAATTAGATGGATATTTACATGTGTAGATTATTATTTGTATAGGAGCATTTCCATATGTCTTTTATATTTATGGATGTGCTATGTGTATATTTGTATATATCTGTGTAATTACATGCATATGTATATATGTGTCTAAGTATGTTGTTATATTTGACTTTAGTTCTGTTTCCTGGGTTTTCGCTTGTGTAGGTATCTATTTGTACTGATGCAGGTATAGGTATATGACTCTTTTAAAGAGGTAAAGTGGTTTTTCCATAGGTATATGTATTCTATTTTTCCATTTTTATATGTATATTGATCTAGTTCTATGTGTAACTGCATTTACATATGTGTAGAGATGTATAGCTGTATATTTGTATTGATGCAATTGCATGGATATTTAGATCGATACAGTGATATTTTTATATTGATAGGTTTGGTTTATATATCTACTTACATATAGTATGTAATATGTAATGTTTAAATAATATTTGTACCTATAGATTGTTATAGTTGCATATGTATTTATTTCTATGTGCATTCATATGTATTTCATTCTTTGTAAACATGTATGAAATAGTATAGTTGTATAACTTTATCTGTTGGGTTCTTAGTGAAGGGCTATTTAGAGAGGGAATGTGTTTCTATATGGGCTGTAGGCTTGTATGTAATAAATTAAGTTGCTAAATACCTAACTGATCTTTGTGTAATAGTGAGTTGTTGTAGAGTTAGGCAATAAATTAAGCTTTTGTTACCACAAGTTGATATTTGTATATTTTTGCATAGCATTTTTGTACTAATGTAATAAATTACTTTCTTTAACTGAGATTTGCATAGTTCTGTATTGTCAGTGTGGGTGTAGCGATTTGTAATAAATGACATTTTTTAACTGAAATGGATTCTCATGTGTTTGTCGACCAGCAGTGGGGCTGTAGCAATCTGCAAGAAATGACATTTGCCAGCTGAGCTGGGTGTTGTGTGCTCTGTGCTATCCAAAGCAATGAGCAGATGTAAAGGTGATGATGCTGGGGGATTTTGGCCATGGAAATCTCCAGCCATGCCCAGCACGTGCCCCACGTGCACTCAGGCTGGGCAAGGGAAGCGCAGATTTGGGATGGCAGCAGAGCCACACGTTCGCTGAGAACTGCCAGGCAGCTGAGAAAACTCCGGGACTCCAGTGAGCGTAGAGCTCCTACTCTGTGGACTTTCAGATCATTCTATTGATATTTGGTTCTTTATATACAAACATACTTATATACACATATATAAAAATATATGTGGGCAGTACTTAGTGATCTGGAACATGCTTGATTGTGGGAACTGAAATGGATATTTCTGTCTTTATCTATACAGTCAGCAGAGCTGTGCCATTCTGTAGCCATCTTTGAACTGAAATTGGCCATCATACATAAGCAGGGCAGTTGTAACAATCTGTGATAAATTTCCCTTTGAAACTGACATTAGCTTTGGGGCACTTCTCATTTCCATGATGAGCGACCACATCAATATTTGTCCCTATTTTTTCACTCATCCTTAAGCTTTGGTGAGTGTGTGACAGGCTGTGGCAGCCAATTCCTCACAGGTCTGTAAATCTGTGGCTAAAAGAACCTGACTGAGGTTATTTGTCTGTGAGTTGTGGTCCATCACTGGAACCCCCTCAGGCAGCACCCTGGCTGGGGAGAGAGAGGAAAAAGTATAAGGGGATTATGACATTTATCCTCTTTTCACAGTGTTGGGGGTTGGTTTGTTTTCCTAACCTCTCTGTGGAATTTTTTCCCATTGACATGCTAAGCAGGACTGATGGCTAGTGACAGGAGAGGGGGTGACTCCATTTCTTTTTTTTTTCAGAGTTTCTCTCGAAGGCATGGGTGGAAAGGGGGGAATACCACAAGATCAGAAGCAGATAAAGAAGGAGGAAGGCATTTGCTCCCTTGCTCGCTCTTGCAGTCAGAGGATGCTGATGCTGCTGCTGCTACGCTGCTGCTGCCGGACCCCCGCCATCCCAACGCTGGGAGCCACCTTTTCTGTTCTTGGACCCTGCACTGCTGCCTTCTCGCTTCAGCCTGCTGTCCCCAAGCACCCTGCTGAGCACCACGACCGAACAGTGAGCAAAAGTCTCTCCTCCCTCCCTTTCCCATCTGGGACAGCCCTGCTCTCACCCCCAGCGCTCCTGCAGCTGCGCGGGATCTGCCCCTGCCCAGCACCGAGAACTGCAGCGCAGGGAAGGGAGCCTGCAGCCAAGAAGGGCTGGAACTGGGTTACTGCTCTGTTTATTGTTAATTGCATAGTTGTGGTTGTTTTGTTTGTCTTGTTAGATAGACTAGTAAAGAACTGTTGTTCCTATCTCCATATCTTTGCCTGATAGCTCCTTAATTTCAAAATTATACTAATTTAGACGGAGGGGTTTATTAGCTCCATTTTGAAGGAAGGCCCTGCTTTTCCCTAGCACAACTGTCTTTTCAAACCTGGACACACATATTTGCACTAACCACAGCTTCAATTTAGCAAGGAAAAGGATAGATTTTCTTTAGTCATTCAGTGTGGAATAAAATGATGTAGGAATAGCCACAAACTAAGCTGCAGAAACAGCTCGTTCTTGGTCTAACAGGACATTGGGTTCAAGAAAGCACCACAATCTCAATGATTCACCTCTGAGGTAAAACCAAAACTGTTCATTGTGTGAAGCTACCTGGTGATGGAAATAACCAATGGGCTGGGGCTGAAGTCTGGGAGTCAAACACTTGGGAAAAGAGAACTGGCAAAGGCAGCCCAAGGTGCAGGCAGGCATTTGGCTCAAGGCAGGAGGGAGCTTGTAGTGCCAGCACTGGAAGGGACTGCAGGCAAAGGAGCTGGCCGGGGGCAGGGAGCAGCTCCTGCTGGCACTGCGAGGGAAGGTCTGGCGGCAGGCGGGAGGAGCAGGCACATTGCTGATGGACAACGGATCTGTTCCTGAGCCACCAATGGGACCCCTCCTGGAACTGCAGTTACAGCTCAGCTCCCTGTCCTGCAGGTTCTGCTTGGCCTTTGGAGCTCAAACCCACTGCGGAGAGCAGGCCTGATTATAAATGATACCAATTCTAAGACTTCAGAACTGCTAATACTGGTTTTTGAAATTCTTAGACTATCTCTGAATTAAGTACCCTCTGTGTCTCAAAGGGTAGTGCTCAGCATTTTAAACCATGCATTCTGTCCTTTAGCAGATTTATAGAATATTCATTCTTCTCTGTGAAGAACTTAGGAAAGGGTAGATGTTTTATGACAGCATGGTTCCATAGAACATTATTTCAAATTATTTTCTAAAGTACCTATAGTATGAAGACACTTTGCTAAAACGATTAAGGGTGAGAATTGCAGGGCTGGTTTAAAACTTATTCCAAATTGTATTGCATTCTGTGCAATATTTCCTTTAAATTTGATTAATATTCAGGAATCAAAACTGAGATTTCTCTTTTGTTCTCTTTTTGCTAGTAAATAAGGCATGTGTATACTTTTGATTATGATTTTAATGTCAGTAATCCACTGAACTCAATGATACCATGGAACTTCTTTATCATTTACAACTCCCTATGGTTCTCAGGAGCAGAAAGGTTAAAGGAAGGGAAGAGAGCAAACAATAATTTTAATTGTGTCGCCGAAGAAAAACAAAATTGACGTGTCATCGGTGGTAAGCAACAGACATTTTTAACAGAAGGGGTTGCACAAAGTATCTGTGGGATATTGTATAGCAGTTAATGTGAAGATCTCAGAAATGATGGGGATAAGAGATCCTCGTCCTGAAGATTAAAAAATCATTTGATAACAATAAAAAGAGCTTATCTAGCACATCTTGGTTATACTTAAAATGTGTTTTATATGGATTAGATTTATAGCTATTGAAAACTCATCACTTCTTTTATGTTGCTGAATAATTAATGCTGATCATTTTAGTTTCAGCCACAGATTTAAAAGATAAACATTTTGCTACAGTTTGCAGTATTGAACCAGTAGCACTTGATTTGTCACTGAAGTATCAGAAAGTGTTGTGAATGACAAATTGCCATTGTAAGGTACTCCCAGGAGCTATTGAACATTGCAAGTAAACATAGGTCTCATTTGCTGTCTGCTGCTGTCTGAGAGCAAAACAAATCTCTGAAATAGCCATGGTTGTAAAGCAGAAAATAGCAATAATAAAGAACTGATTAACAGATACTGTAAGAAATCAAAATGACAATAAACCACGTGATGCAGAATTGTAAACACCTGTGGCTAATGTCACCATATCCTGTTTTGAAAGGCAGAAAAAGTCAGTATATGATGCAGTTGATTATTGTCCTCATTCATCTGAGAGTTGCTGAGGCAGCAGCAATGTAGTTCAATATTGAAGATTTGTTATTGTTTAGACTGCAATATAAAATCTCTTGATTATCCACGTGCAGTATGATTTATTCTATCAGCTAATATTTGTGCTCTTTGTGATAATGATAGTGAAGGGTTAAATTTTTTCTAAAACAGGGGAATTTTATGCAATAGATTCAGGGGGTGGAAAGAGAAGTTGGGTCTGGTAGGCCTGGGAAAGGGAACTCGGCCCTGGGAATGAACGTTGAGCTTTGTCTACACCTGTGTAATCATCATATCATAAAGAATATGATTGTTAAATATAATGATTGTTTGGTAATTGAATATAATTCTTGTTTAATCATAATAAGAATCATGAGAAATGATTTAATCATAACAAGAATCATGAGAAAGGATGTTTGGGGAGTCCTGATGAAAATTGCAAGAACACACGCTTGGATAAGATCAATGTACACAGTAGAACAATATGGGTTTAATAATTAATATATTTGGTATGTAAGGAAAAGGGTATAAAAACATGTCCATCTCGAATCCATGTCAGAGTCAGATTTGGGTTTGTACCCCTGATTCCCAGAGCTCTTCAATAAAAGCACCTGCATATAATCATCCTGTGATTATGTGTTTCTGTGCTAACACTATGACTTTGCATCTGTTGTTTCCAGAACTTTGTATCTTTCAGAGGAAGCAGCACGGTTCATTTGAACTAAGCCCTTCCTTACACTTTAGAGAAAAAACTTTAGAGAAAAAACAAGTTGTGTGAGAGCTCTGCTAGCTGTGAATGCATGAAGTGAAGCATTTCACTGCTGTGGAAAGTGCACACTATTTAACTCACTTCAGGGAAAACAGCTAGTATATATGCTCATTTATGGAGGTTAGTACCAACATTTGATTTTTTCCTGTATTATATCAAATCCCCAATAGGTTTTGTAATTGTATTTTTCTCTGTGTGCTTATGACCCTGGCAGTGACATATTCTGTGCTGAGTGCTGGATGGGCTAGCTTGGTTTGGGGAGATGCCTTTAGTTTATGGCACACACGGGTCTAAAGAGGGTGTCTGTGTGTCCCTGTGCTCTGGCACCAGCTGAGGTGCAGAGCACTTCTAGGGCTGCCTCCAGATGTGATGAGCTGAAGTTAAAGCAGTGCCTTCTGCCAAGCAGCTGCTACGACCTGACAAGGAACAACTTGAGCTAATATAATAAACAGAGGCCTCTTCATTTCTTACTAAGACCCAGAGTCTGATAAAATGGGGTCTTCATCCTGTTGTCATCAGTGAGTCACAGCGTTAATCTCTACAAATGTCCCACTTTGTCTGCTTCATATCTGCCAGCTACATGAGCCATGATATCCTGCTGTTCAACCTCCTTGAGAAAAGTTGACATTTCTCTGGAACAGGGTTCTTCACTAACAGTTTGACTCAAAAGTGGCTCACTGATGTCTCTTTAATTCCCAAGGTATTTCAGATCTACAGCTGCCTTTCTGGGATATAACCAGCTGCTCCTTTGATTTCTGTGGGATCTTCTTCAACTACCATTTTCAGGAACAAGCTAGAACAAGCCATTTAAATTTCAAGGGAAGGACTTGTGTTTCCTACTTCATCCAGGGTCATTGAATTTGAAAAATTTTACAGTTGAATTTTCAACAATTCAAAGACTTTGAACAGCGCAGAACACCATTTACTCACTTCCTAAATCACTCCACACATCTTGTCAAAATACAGACTACAAATCTCTTGCTTACAAGCATCTCTTAAAAGACATGTCAAATTTGCTTTTCACAGGATTCAGCTGTAAACCAGCAGTATATTATACCGGGATTGTTATGAGATGGACTTGCACAGACCTGCAGCAACTATTTAAGTATGGGACTTAGAACAGCAAACAAGGCAGCTCTTTGGGTCAGACTGCCCTTAAGCATTTTCACACCACCATTCACAAAACCAATTCAATCCTGATGGCAGTGACTCAGATCTACTACAGCCTAAAACACAAAGACAAGATCACTGCAGACAGATTTTACTCAAATGTTGAGATTCAACAGCAACAGCACTGTTACAATAAAAATGCAACACCGAATTGGAAACAGCAATAATTAGAGGCAAGCAATAAATAGAGATCCCAGATGCACAAACTGCAGGACTCAGAAAGTCTTTTTAAGACTAGATTTTCAATACACCTACAATATTTCATTCTTAACACCTTAGTTATTGAATATTTATACACAGAGGTGACCCACTACATCACTAAATACATTTTTACACTACTACAAGATAAACTCCAGCTTCTATTACTGCACGGAATCTTTTCTATTTTAAAGTACCACAATGGGCATTCTCCTATTCAAAACTCCCTGCTAGCTATTCATAAACTGTTGGAAAAGTCACAAAACAAGACAAAACTAAACACCAACGCATAGAATTAATTAACCCAGACAACATTTTGGAAAGCCACTACTACCTGGCAACAAAAAACCTTTGACATCTCTGTAATATTTTCTTCTAGTGCATTACTTAAAACGATTCATATTCAGCAACTACTCCAGCAGCAAATAAACCCACCAGTCCATCAGAAACTAATCAAAATGTTTTAGATGATAAAGAGATTCAGCCGAAATAAATAGAATCAAAATAAGCCATAATTTATTTTGTGACCAGAATACAGTCCACGACAGCCACAATCACAAACGACAGCTCCGAGCCTGGGATCGGCGCCGGGGGAAGGCGCTCTGATGCGAACTCTATCGCTTCGGATCCCCCAATGTTCACAAAGCTGCCTTGGCCAGTCCAGTTTTTATACAGTTTTTCCTAGCCTGGAGCAGAGGTCTTTCTTTCTTTTCGTTGTTCCGCATATTCATGTAGTTTTCTTTCTCTGCTTTGGGCTGGACAAAACCATGTCTGGGAAGAGTTCTGATGAGTGCAGATCTTGCTTTACGGGAAGCCGGCATAGAGATGTATCTTTCTTGATGGCTCTGGTTATCTTAAACATCGGTACTTCTTGGGCACTCATCGCTTGGGTATTTCCTGGTCAGTTTCCAAGAGAACCATCTTCCTTGGGGCTACATATCACATAATTTGACGTTTGGGCTACATCTATTTATTTGTTAACATGAGCTCCTCAGCTTTTGTTGGCGGTCACAATGCTGCGATGAAGCAGTCTCTGTCCCTCCGTCCCTGGTTCTTGGTTTCCAAGTTTATTATTATTTTATTCATACAAACATTATTCATTCTACATTAATTAACAAACTAACATGAAATACATTATAATATTTATTACAAAAATATGACAGAACTTCATGGAAAATATAGCTGTTTTGTAGGAACTGCATAGAAAATTGTCTCCAAGTTTCCTTTACTTAAAAGCCTGGCTGTGAATCCAGGCTCCCACTCATGATATCCGAGAATTTACCGCCAGGAGGAACACACCAAGCTCCGACACACAGGGACACAGGGACACAGGGACAGACTGCTGGATGCTCACACATCCCTCGCACCAACACTTGAAACCATCTTCCCGCTGAGCTGAGGACAAGAAGCCCTGGCAATCTGGCGCCAATGCAAGGCATCCGACAGCCGTGAAGGTGCAAAGGGAGCACAGGTCGGAGCTCTTACTGCCTGGAGCGAGCCCGGAGGAGCTCCCACAGGCCGTAGCCCCTGCCCAGGCACAGCGCCTGCGGCGTCACGGCTCCTCCCGTGGGACAGGGCTGACGCGGCCCCGCCGCACTCCGAGCTCTGAGCTGCGCTCCGGGCCGGCGGCTGGGGCGGGCCGGGAACGGACGGACATGCCGGGAGAGGGGAGACAGGCCTGCGAGAGAGGGAGATCCTGCGAGAGGGAGGAATGGGTGCGAGAGATCTGGGAGATGAAGAAAAGCTCTGGCTACAGCCCGGGAAAGGGGGGAGCCTGCGACAAGGGATAGCTCGGGACCAGGAGAAACCCGGGAAAAGGGGGACAGCCCGGGAGACGGGAGAGAGCCCGGGAGAGGTGGGAACCGGGTAGAGCGGAGAGAGCCCGGGAAGGCCTGGGAGAGGAGAGGCCAGCGACGGGAGCCCGGGAGCGGGGCCTCTTGCAGTCAGAGCGGGAACGGGGCAGCCTGGGAGCAGGGAGTCCTGCAGCCGGGCTGGGAATGGGCGCGGGTCCGTGCGCTTGGGAGAGCGCGGCTGCGGGGGCGGCCCGGAGCCGGAGACACGGGGAAAGCGACTGCTCGGCAGCCCTGGCGGCGGTGAGAGCACAGCTCTGCCCGGGGAGACAGCGCCCCGGGCACCGCTCGGGTTCCCAGCGAGGCCACGGCACCGCTTGGGTTTGCCGCTGTATCCGCGGCAGCTCAGAGCATCGGTCCCTCCGCGGGCCCAAGGGTCACCTGAGCCGGGTGCACCGTAGCATCGCCTCTGTCCTGAGAACCCACAAGGAGCAGCGCTGGGCACGGACTGCAAATCCCCATCGGTGGCAGGGCAAAAAATGCAAGGAATCTTCCATGGGAGAGTACATGGAATAGGAGCGAGGTGTCATGATGAAATGCATTAGGATGCCCTCACAAGGATACTACTGCTCTTGGCTCAGAACATGGAAAAGAAGTGGGGAGATAAATCAGAAGCTGGTTGCAATGTCCAGGGACGAGATATCTGGATAAAATGCTACACAACTGCTAGAAAGCTTTATGGATGACTAATTACTGCTTGCCAAGTAATCTGGACTTGTTAAGCACAGCCTAGTTATCTATCAGAAATTACTCTGGAGCCACAATTAAGAAAATTCTGAAGAAAGGAGCATAGACCTGCCTTTTATTGCAGTTACTGTGGGTTTGATAAATGGAATCTACGTTTATGCCATGATTCTCCTGAAGATTTGTATTGTGGGGTTTTGTTCATGCAGGCACGCAAGCAGAATTTGAGGATCTAAGGTGTCAGGGTGTGACTTGGGTTTGCCAACCTTAATATATTTATATTCTATTAGAGACAAGACCCAGGAGTAGAGACAAGGCAGGCTCAAAACTTAAAAAGGTACAAGAAGTTTATTAATAATATAAAAAAATTCAGAATAAGATTCCTAGATTGTTCCTTCCTCCCCTTCATTCCACATTTCTTACCAACAACATACAGAGAACACTTCAGTCAGTTATACACCCAAATAATCAGTTCAGTTCACTTAAGAGAGAAAAGTCGCTTTTTTAGTTATGGCTTACGGGGGTGTCTTCACCTTCACAATCCACATCCGCCGGGAAAATATTGCAGATTATGACTCTCCTCTCATTCTTTCACAGTCCTTCCAGAGCTGTGCTATGGGTTATGTTACACAATTGGGGTACTACTTTTAAAGGCAGGCTGCTGAAAAAACAAAATTCTCTTCATCTCCTTCACTATCAAATGTCTCTGTTCATATTCCAGTCCCAGAACAGAGAGAGCTCCATTTCCCCAAGGCAAAAAGTCTTCTTGTCAAGCATCCAAACCTCCCCAAGTATATTTCACAGTTTAAAGGAATTTTAGTGAAGTCACAATCCCCTTAGCCCATAAAAATGGTTTTCAGCTACTTATCACAGTTGCATCTTTTCAATCTCTTCCCACCAGGAACTTTATCTTCATTCCGCTGACCTCTGTAGTCTCCATGTTTCATCTCTTCTCACTCAGGAAAGCTCAGGAGATCGAGGATCTTATCCAGGCATTGAGAAGTTAAAATTATATCCAGATCGTGAAGAAACAAACATGGGAAACTGGAGGCCTTTTCTGCCACGTGGAGAGGCGAGCCGAGCCGGCAGGGCTGGAGCCATGCAGCCACTGCTGGAGCCATGTGGCCGGGGCTGTGTGGAGCCAGGGGCCCCCAAGCCAGGGGCTTCCTGAAGAGCCGATGCTGGGCCATGCTCCCCACCAGAGCCGGGGTGCCAGGCCAGGCCCCAGGCCGAGCCCAAAGCTGGGCTGGAGCCCCAGCCAGGGACCACCACCCCTCCCGAAGTCGGAAGCTGAAAGAGAGAGTAGTCAACTCAATCCACTGTGATTTGTGAAAGCGAAACAGCCTCTAATTGGTCTCCTGAGCTGTCCATCACCAAATCAGCTCTCCGATTGGTGCCAACAGCTCACAGGGGAAGCTCCCAGAGACAGGAGGGCCCCTTCCACTCCCCAGCACGTGAAACCAACACATAAGGTAAAGTCCTTTTATAAGGGATATTGGAAGAAATGTGTCTTTGTTCAGCAGTCTATCAGTGTGAGATATTATTACTGAGAGGAAGAACAGCCCTGCAATAGAGGTGTGAGCCCGAACTGATATTCACTAGAACCAGCTTAGGCAGAATCAGTTAGAAGGTAGAGTGAAGAGCTTAATCCTTTGGTGTAGTATTGTACAGACTTTGGGATCAATACATCCTTCCAAATGGTTTCCCCTTCAGTCAAAACAGGCTTCCATCTAGTCCAAAAGTTGCCTCCTGATACTCTTCTACTCCCTTCCAAATCAGTTCACTACTCAAGCCCAAACCTCAGGCACATCCTCATATTCCCTCTCTACTAGCAGCTCCGAGCTGCCTTGCACAGTGCTTGCTATGCTCCAGAGAGCACAAAGCAGGCTGGCCTGGTGCCCCTGACTATTTCTGCACAACACTCTGCATTTGACACCTTTGCTCTGGCTCAGTGCAGAAGTGCAGGATTGCAGGCCTTCCTGCCAGAGCTGTGTGAGGCACTGTCTGCTGCAGATGTGAGCTGACAAGCTGTCAGTTCCTCTTGCTGGCCTCGGTTCCCCTGGCAGAAGTGCCGTGCCTGAAGGACGCTGCCCTGTGCTGGAGCCTGCAGAGCAGTCCGGCTCCCTCCCGCTGTGCCCAGAGTGCTGCACACACTGCTGACCCTGCCCAGGAGTGGCAGGGCAGCCGGCACAAGAGGAGCAATGCTCAGCCAGGCCAGCAGCCCTGGGCTGCTGTTTGCCTTTCTCTCCTGCTGGGCAGCCTGCAGACAGACAATTCCATCAGCGTGTGCTGTGCCCAGCACGGCTGCGCTTCCCCCGAGCACCAGCCAGCTGCCAGTTTGGCTCTGAGAGCAGAGGATTCACCCGGTGCCAGGAGCCTCTGGCAGCTACAAGGGCCTCCTTCCAGCCTGCCTCTGCCCAGGCACCACTTGAGGCCTGCACCTGCCGTGCGTGTTTGGACTGCCCCTCTCCTTTGGATTTGCTGCAAATGCCAGTGCCCTTTCTGTCTCAAAAAGGAGCACCATGGCTGGGCAAAACCTGGCCAGTGGGCCATATTCCAGATGCAGTGTGGTCTGAAGAGGATGAATGAAGAAGAGGCTTCTTCACTTTCAAGGCACATTAAAGAAACCATAAATGTCACTTTGTAGCATTTAGAAACAACTGACAAATCAGGAGGAAATGTTGAGCTTTCTCACAGGGTCAGAAGGAAGGGAGTCTTCATAATGAGTTGAGGTTTCAGAAACTTTTATTTCTTTTCAATTCTAGTCTATATTCCCACTCTACAATCCTTTTCAACAATTATAGTCTAAGCTGGTTGTGGAGTTAAGGATCCTGATGTGATTATCACAGTCTTCTCTCTTCCTTTCTCTTCTTCACTGAAATTTTGAGTGGCACCAGGATGGAAGGAAGTTTAGATAATGTTACAGGTGTCCAATCACAAAATGCTCCTGGATTTCTTCAAGTACAGGGTGTCAACATCATTGGCATGGAGACAAGTGAGAAAATTCTAAAATACTGTTCAAGAAAGAAATGGGCATTCACAGCCCCTTTGAATGTTCCCAGTTATTGTCCTCCCTAAGTCAGTTTCATATCCTTCCCCAAAAAAGTTTATGGCGTTGCTGGCCACACCTCTACTCTGTCAGCTGAATAAATAAACAGCAGGAAACTTAGGATAAGGATTAGATATCAATAGATGGTCTCATAGGTCTGTGTAGGGATCAACATCTGTGTCACTCTGGAAAGATTGATTGGAACAGATTATTTAGGAGAAAAATACCAAACTTCCACAGTTTCCATATGGACACATTCAACCCACTTCTCTTTAAAATCTGCTGAAGTACCTTGCATCCAATACTTTTCTATGTGTTTTACAAAACACAAATATCTCGATATTCCTTGGCTCACTGACAAGGTGAAAGCAAGGTCTACAGGCAGTCCTGGGAGGTGCTCCAGCTGACATCTTGGAGCAGTCCATGTGCATTCCTCTGTAACCCTCCAAAACAAGGCGATTTGGGGATGGGGCTGTCCAAACTTCTATGCCTTTGACAGCATAAGGCAAAGAGTTTAAATTAACAAGAAAGTTTAGAAAACACCCCTCTACTTATCATAAGATTTTTGGTTTGCCACAATATTTTCTTAAAATATGCACAATTTCATAGTAGAGGTACTGGGCTTCCACCATCTAGTGAAAAAATTCATTTCAGTGGACAAACCTAAGGCTTCAAGAAAAGAATTGACCAGAACAGCGCCACTCCAAATGCTGTATAAACAACAATGAGAGAAGGAGTGAGTTATCAACAGTGAAATTTCTGTATTGTTAAAGGTCAAAACTAAAGACCTTTCAACTCCTTACACTTACTAATCTTTGAACTAATCCTGCATTTTAGAGAAACAATCAACTTCTCAATGCAAATGTAATCTACTATAAATGCTAATTTATGTAATCCTAAAATCCAGTCTCAAAATTTGAAATAAAAACCCAAAGTTTAGAGATTTCATCAGGCTGAAGCAGATGTGTGATTCCAGGACTCCGCTTATTCCTTGTCGAATTCAGATATTTGGCTCTGAATATGGGACAGCTTTTTGTGGAGGTACTGGCACCTGCTCTTCATTTCAGGGTAGCTGGGGCTATCCTGTTGTCAGGGTCCACACCGTATGTGGAGTCCTGATATGTTCTTTTAGGGATCTCAAAGCACAAAAGACACAGCAGGGGACAAAACCAGTTTACTTTTGCAAAAATGCACCTTTATTTAGTGCCAACCAAAATGCGATAGAACGACAGGAAATTAAAGAGAGAGAGAGAGAGAGAGAGGGGTTGGAATTATAGCTACCAAGACGGGCAGATGATCCTCGTGGAACCAGCCAATAGATACCCGTTGCCGTCCAGGGAGATCTCGGGGGTCTTTGGTTTGAGGATGTTTTTTTATAGTCTTTTCCAAGGCGTCGGGTGACTGGCCAAACAGGTGAGGAGTTTCAGGTATGCTTCGGGTTCCGTTGGGGAAGCAATCCCAAAACATGCCCAAGCGAGTCCTTGTCGGTGAAACAAACACAAGGCACTCCATCTCTGACCAGTTCATTGTTCTCACACCTGTGGGAGCCTTGTAGAGTAAATACAGTTCAGTGCAGCGTGACTAGCCATAAACCAGTCTCATGAGAAACCAGTCTTAGTCCAATGAGCACCACCTGCAAACAATCACTTGGCGTTCCTCCTATCCCTGGCCAGCGCCTTTAAGCTGCAGTTTGAGGGGTCTTCTTAGGCCTCAGGCGAGGGTCGTTGGGCAGAACAAACGAAAAGCTTTTAGATGGACTCTTACACCACCCCGTGACCAACGAGCGTCGCTTGAGAAACTCCATCAGCATGATGCCGTGACGTTGTGGCATCTTCAGGACCCGTCATTGGTAGCATATCCCCAAAAACAGGGACAGAAAAATCAGGGATAAGATGGAAAAGAGAAAGAGGAAAGGAAAAAGGAAAGAAATAGACACAAAAATAATAGAGCAAAATAATGACAACAAAATTGATTAAAACAATTCTTCAAACAAATCACAATCATATTAGTTAAAATAACTTTCGAACAACCAAAATTAAAACAAATCAATTAAATTAACTTTCAAACAATTAAAATTAAAGCAAATCAATATTGATTATAATATGTTTAACAAAATTGATTAAAGCAATTGTTTTCTAAAACCATTTTCAAACAAAAACTTAACATTACTAAAACCAACAATACCAATCATAACAAGCAACAAACAATTCTAATCAGTTTGCTGTTATAGGCCTAACTTTTACTGCTCGTGTAATTTGTCTGGTGTCAATAACTTTGGGGGTATCTTTAGCAAATGGGGTAGTGATCAGATTATGTGCTTCCATTGTTGATGCCAATTGTGTCAGCCATTTTACCATTCTCCAATTCAGGATGTATAGAATGGCTGACAAAACAAACCAATCAAAACCAAAATCAAAAGCACAACAATGGGATGACACACTTTGTTTAGGATGCCAGTAGCAGTAGGTGACCACCCAAAAAGAGTATCCCACCACCTGGGTTCAGCCTCCCTTTTTACCCTTTCTAAAACCCGATGCATCTCTTTCACATCATGATGAACTGTCACCAGGGTCTTCTGTCCATTTTTCTTGATCTTTTCTAAGATTCCAATTAAGTCCTGGTGAAGCAATAATTGTTTAATCAAAGTGAGGTTCATCCCAATGGGAGCAGGCGCTAACTGGTGAATCAGTGTAAAATTGGATTGCAAAAGGTGATAAGACATAACTGGGACAGTATAGGAAAAGTCACACCCCATAATCATGGTAAAATTACAAACACAAAAATTTGAATGATTTTTTAAATCCACTGCTACATTTTCTACGAACACTAAGTTACAAGCAGTTCTTACACACACACATCCATTACCTATGTATACCAGCACTGTTGCAGGAGTCTCATCAAGATGTATTTCACAATGACAGATATTTTGCTCTGTGTCTAAACAGATATCTTGGGTCACAATGGCATTGCTTTCACAAATGAAGCCCTGTTGCTCCCGAACAACACAAGATTCCAAATTAACCGTTTGCCATTTCTCACCAATTTGACGAGCCCATTCTCTATGCTCGAAAGGATAGAGAATAGTTTCATCATGATTCAATCCTAATGCAATGATGGGGTATATCAAATGCACTGAAGCGTTGCATATTGTCAACACAAAGGCTGTGGCTGTATTTGTACTGGGGTTGTAGGTAAAATTTACCAAATTCCACCAGGACTGAAACTTCTTTTCAAAATCATTAGCATTGTCCCAAATTATTGTCCAGATTTCAGTAGGGAAAATATCTTCTTCCCCTTCCCTTATAATTGAAGCAACAACTGTTTGCATCCAAAGCTGTGCCTGGATACAGCTGGGGGCTAGGGAGATGTTGTTTTGAGCAGCACCAAGAGCATCAATTATCAGTTTGTGATCATTTACATTTGCCTTTTCCCAATCTGGTAAAATGTTTGATAATAACCACTGTTGCGTCCCCAGGGCTATCAAAGAGGACTGCAGAGGTTGTTTCAATTTGGTCAGGTCTCTGGTGGTGGCAACCAATTTGTTCATTAATACCTCTGAATCAATGCTATTTAGAATTCCCAGTCCTGTTCCCACAACACCGGTTATGTCTCTTGCCATGCGTTTTTTGGAAGGAGTCCGCTTCCACAGCCAGGTGGTCCACCCCTGAAACAAAGTTTGTAAAAAAGGTGAACAAGCCAGCTGAATTACTGAGACATTGTTTTGCATTGGCAATTTGACTTGTTTAAAAGACCATTCCAAATTAAATGATATTTGCTGTTGGCCAGTTTTCCAAATTACCCAAGTTCAAAAATTTTCAGGCTCAGTATAACCGGTGGTTGGGTAGTAGGTGTTACAGGCATTAACATCAAGTTATATTATTTTCACTACACATAATTTTATGGAAAAATTGTACAACAGATCAATTTTGATTTTGAATCTTCAAGAAATTAAAACACAGCTGTAAGGTCCTGTGCTGTAAATGCATACAGGTTCGATGAGGGATTCAGCAATTAATGTTCATGTTCCATGGCATTATTCTGTGAAAAGTAAACACAACAGAATCTGCCACAAAGAGGCAGGAGGTTAAAATGATGGAACTATTCAGCATGTAACGCAGACTGAAAATCTGTTAACTTTCCAATCATTTCTCTGCCAAAAAGGAAGCCACTCTGTACCTCCTTTAAACACAGGATAAGAGTCAGTGTAAATACAAACAAGGGAAGTATTTTGTTTTTCCTTTTGAAAACCACTCCAAACAGCTATAAGCTCCCCAATTTGGGCACTGCCTTCTCCTTCTGTAATGATCTGCTCACCGGAGGAAGTGTGTAAGGCTACAGCTTTATATTTCCACACTTTTCCTTCTCTTTTGGCTGAAGCATCAGTAAACCAAGCATTCGCTCTCTGCTCAGGAAAGAAGGGAGGAGCTACCTTGATTACTGAAGCTGGTTTTTCCTGGCTGCTATTCAAGTTCTCTTTTTCTTGTATTGACAAATTTTTTACAGCACCTTGAGTGATTGACAAAATGTGACAGTAGTGTTCTATTTGAGCATACCATTTTCTCACAGAGGCCCGTTGGGCAACCCCTTCTGGAGGAGGGGTCCCAGAGGTAACTGTTTTAATTACTTTAAAAGGACCTCTCAATACAATTGGCCGTTGTCTTGTGATTTTTTCTACTTCTGTAAGAGCCAGGCTAACAACAAACAGTCCTTTCTCCCAGATTGTGTATCTTTTTTCAGCATTTTTAAAGCTACGGGAGCAAAAACTAACAGGTCTTGTCGGGCCTTCAGGCCCTCTCTGCCATATGTGTACAGACAACCCTGAAGAAGCGAAACCCCATTCCACCTGAAAAGGATCTGTTGGGTGAATAGGACCTAGGGCCTGATGGGCTGTTGCTTCAAAAATCAATAATTGTAATGCTTCCTCCTGGGCTGGGCTACAGTCCCATTTCACCCCCTTTCTTAACAAATTATAAAGAGGCCTAGCAATAATTGAAAAGTCTGGAATGTGTTTTCTCCAAAATACTAACAATCCTAAAGCTTGTTGGAGTTCCTTTCTGGATTCAGGCATTTTAATCTGATCTAAAGAGGTTAAAGTATCAGGGGGGATACATGTCATTCCGCCCTTCCAGAAAATCCCCAAAAATTTGATTTCTTGTGAGGATTTCTGTATTTTCTCTGAAGGAATCTGCAAAACAAGGCTTTCTAGGTGGGAAATTATTTTCTGTTGCACATCCCTCACTTCTTCTTTTTCTTCTCCTCCTATCAATACAACATCTATGTATTGGTACACAGCTACAGTGTCAGGTTTGGGTATGATTTCTAGCTCTTGGGCTAAAGCATGGTGGGCTAAGGTGGGAGAGTGTCGGTACCCTTGAGGTAACCTAGTAAATGTGTATTGTTGTCCTTCCCATGTGAAAGCAAAGCGATCCATGTCTTCTGGCTGTATAGGTATCATAAAAAAACATGTCTTTTACATCAATCACAGCCATAAAGGTATGAGCCTTTTCTTGAATTGATATTATTAATTCAGCAAAGTTTGGAACTGCTGCTGTGAGGGGGTCTGTGTTAGAATTTAGGCGGCGATAATCAATCGTCAGCCTCCGATTTCCATTAGCTTTTTTCACCGGCCAAATTGGAGAATTAAAAGGACTGTGAGTGTTGATAATTACTCCTTGATCTTTTAATTCTTGAATGACTGGCTTAATACCTTCCTTAGCACCAGAAGGCAAAGGGTATTGTTTTACAGAAATGATTTTACTGAATAGTAGGGAAGGTGCAGTTTGGAGCAGTCTGATATTAAGGCGAGGCGCTCCAAAGGACCACAAAAAACCGTCTGGGTCTTCCCACTGTTTTCCTGCGAGTACATCAAGTCCTAGCAAACTGTCTGGGATATCTCCAATAACCATTTGGACAACTATTGAGCTGTCATCCACAGGCAATGTGAGTTTTACTAAAGTAATGCTCATAGGCTCTGCAGTCCCTAGAGCATTTATAACACAGCATCGTCCTTTGCTAGGGACAACCCCACACTTTTGAGCATCTTGAATTTTTAAAGCACTTATCTGAGCCCCGGTGTCAACAATGAAAGTTATTAGTGCACGTTTTGGGCAAACTATTACAGTGATCAATAAATCACCTGTTCTTGGGTCTTTTGTGAGCTTTCTTAAAAACAGGTGATCTCCGTCCCTGCGCCCACAAGTTAGAGACAGAGTTTCTAGTTTAACTGAGGCTGGTTTGTTTTATTTTCCTGAAGCTGAGGGAAAAGTTGCTGTGTTTCATGTGATTCGTTACCTAGCACCAGTTGTAGCTGCAATGCTTCATTGTCTGGTACTTGTGTAAGGGAAAGTTTTGGCTTATTGCCCAAGGCTTGTTGTTTTGATTTGCCGCTTAAAGCTTGTGAAGGGGGTGCACTGGGTTGCAAGTTAGATGTGTTTAGTACTACAGATTTGGGACAGCGCCAGTTGGAAATTATTTTGTTTAATTTCTCGTATGACAAGCCGTCCATTACTTCTCGTGGCACTCCCCTTTTAACTCCTAATGACCAAAGTTGCTGGCGGCTGATAAGATTGTTATGGACTGGTTTTCCGCTTTCTTGCTTTTCATTAGGGGAGGCAATATGTCTAACCCCTTTAGTTTTCTCGAGTCTGTCTTCTGGAAATTTGATTGGCCCATATTTTCTGTTATAGTTAATCAATTCCTCTGCGACTTACCCCCATGTCCAAACTTTATGATCAGTATCCATGCTTGAGGGTTGGGCAGGAGTCACAGGAGGCGTAAAGCCAGGGCTTTCAGTAGAACTGGCTTCACTGCTTGAATGTTGTCGCCCAAGAAATCTATCAAGTCTGTCTACAGGAGTGATAGACGCTATAGTCTTTTGAATAAGAATTGCTGTTGGTTTAAGAGATTCAGGGAGACCCGTAATTAAAGGTGTCATAATTTCAGGCTTTACAGACAATTGCATTGGTGACTCATAGCCAGGGTTTAGTTTTCGTTCATATATCATTTGCAAACAGGCAGCTTTATGAATGTTTTCTAAGAGTTGGTCTGGGGTGCCATTTATGGCTAGAGGATCACATCTTTCTAGGGGGCTAAGTCCCCCAGCCCAGTAGGCTGCACGCTGTGTCAGAGACAATGAAACACGAGTGTTTCCAGTTGTTAAGGAAACTCCTGGCCCCCAGTATCCACTGACTTCTTGTTCACTTAATCTAATTTGATCTCCCCCAGTGAGTGAAACTCTAAAAACATACTCGGTCTCAGATTCTTGGGGGAGACGTGAGTAGTCTTTCTTTAATTTGGCCAATTCAGTAGCAGTGTATGGTATTTCTTTGGAGGTTATGTAGGGGTCAAAATCGTCTTCGCTCAGGTACCTATATTCCATTTTAATGAGAGGTCTCAATTTAGAGCCGCAATTTTCCCCACAATTTTGTATGTGTACTAATTCTTTCTAGGGGTATATCTGCTTTATGTGATATGTTTCTTTTTCTTCTGTCTCCTTAGGTGTATCTGCATGCTGTGATGCATGGGAAAGCTGCAACAAATAGCTGCAGTTTCTTTCTTGCTCTAATTGGTTTTGCAAAGTTTCTACGTCATTTCTCTCCTGCTCTAATAGCTTTTGCAAGGATTCTACCAAGTTTTGCAGAGAGGCTATAACTGCCTTTTCTTCACTCACTCGTTTGAAACGAGCTTGCACAGCTGCTGAGAGACAAGCACCTAGAATTGTGCAAAGTATAGTTTTGTTATTTCTGCTCAATTTGAATTTTGTTTCATGTTGCAAAGAATGTATTCTATCAATAACATTTTCTGAATTAAACCAGTTACTGTATGCCAAATCTTCTCCCCCTTGGGAGGGTCTGGCATTGTACTTAGCTAGCAAAGCATAAAAAGCATCTTCATCTTTTTCAGACATTTTTACAAAGAGACTAAAACCACTCTCAGGGAGGCACACTTAAAGTTACACAAAAAACCAGCTAAAACTGTGTTTCCCTTCTCATCCCTGGAGCGGGTGAAGAGACCACACTACTTGGGAGGTACTACCTCAGTTACAAAACAGCTTGTCTCTTCGAGATCCCAAGTAGTCAACAACAAAACAACAAACACCCAGCCTATCAGTGAGGACAATCCCCTCTCTCAAAACAACAAACACCCAGCCTTTTGCTGAGGACAATCCCCTCTCTTCCCTGCCTGGGTTAGGGGACCAATACAACAAACAACAACAGCAACAATATTCTGCGATTTACGATTATGTGCGAGGGGGGGAAAACCACTTCACGGAGGTCAAGACTTACACCCAGCTTTGGCGGAGGACAACCCCCTCTCTTCCCTGGGTGGGTGAGGGGACCAAAAACTGCCTGGGAGGTTCTCCTTAGTTACAAAATGGTTGTCTCCTCAACTACACCAAGCCGCTCAACAACACATACACAACAAAAAACACAAGTCCCATCTTTTGCACAATTGAGATCCTTTACAAAAACTCTCCGATAACTGGAATGGAGTTGATTCTCCACCTGGGTCTGTGTGCAGATTGCGGGAAGAACCCAATACCACCTCCCTTGCTTGGATTTGGGCAGAACAAACGAGAGGCTTTCCAACGGACTCTTACACAGGGCAATGCCAATTTCCTTCACCACAGAGATGATCAAGTCTAATATCATTATCATCAGGATCTTTTGAATCATCAGAGCTTTGGTGAAGCTCTTCTAGAAGGACTAGTAAGGAACATCTCCAAATATTAAACCATACATCGTATTCTGAGGGGGTTAGCAAACATCTGAAAAGATCTTTTATATCATTAAGTACCATCTCATTTGAAGTAAAAGTGGCTTTCATTATGCCCTTAAAAATCTCACTGCTTCTACCAAATTCTCTTTGTACTTTACAAATTTCCTTTTTACCTTGATAGGAAAAAGGCTGATAATTTCTCTTGCCATTTCTCCTGCCAAGATAGACTACAGGAGCAGCTGATGGTATATATTCTTCTCCTAAGTTTTGAGCTCCAGGTCTAGGCATCTCTCTATAGTTTAGCTTGGGAGACAGTTCACTTTTCCTCACTGCAGGGACAGGATGTGTCTCACAGAGGCTGTGAGCTGAGCTCTCCCCACTCCCATTTCCTGCAGCTGCTGGGGCTTCTCTCTCCTGCCGGTTCCTGCTACAGCTGGGAGGACTGGTACGTGTAACCTGAGCTGGGAAGTGGTAACCAAGGGAACATGTGGGGCAGGTTTGCATAGGGGCAGGAACGGGTTTTATGAGAGGGGAGAGGGAAAGGGGCAGGGAAAGGAACGGGAGCTGGGACGGAAGGGTAAAAAGGATTATGTGGTGAAGAAGCTGAAAAATGGCTGCTGCCACAGAGAGGGACCATGTGGTCGCTGTTCTGAGAGAGAGAAAAATTACTTTTCAAACTATCATCACAATGTTCTTGAGGTAATACAGGTGAAAGGGATGGATACAGAGAGGATTTTCTGACAAGCTGCTCAGAATTTTCAGAGCCTGGGTATATGGGAGGGCTTAGGGATTTGGTGGATTCCAGAGGAGTCTCTCGTTTCTTCTCTATTTCAGGGACGGGAAATCGGAAGAGATGGAGGCAGGTTCAAAGGATATATCTGTGGCTGTCTTTTGTTCTCTGTTTCTATCAATTGTTTGTGTATTTGTAAAAATATTGGGAGAAATAAAGATGAACTAGAATCTCCTTTTTATGCTTTTGATGTTAATAAATTCCTATATCATCCCAAAATAAAACCAAATTTATATCTTGCAATTCAAAATCTGGAATTTCACAAGAAAGCCAGCAGACAAAGTGCTCTATCTTTTTCTTTGAAAATGCAAATTCTTCTGCACTTAAAATTTCCTTTAGCTGGGAAATTACATTCTTTTGATGAGAAGACAACGGAGAGCCCATTTTTTAAAGCTCTCTGCTTTTAATCCACCTTATTTTTACAGCAAAACCACAGAAATTTACGGTGATTTTAGCGCAGTTGCTGTTACTGCGCCTGTGCGCCGCAGCGTGCCGGCCCGGGGCCGCCGCTGTGTGTGTGTGCGCGATTCGGGCTGCCCTGAGCGTCCACCAGCTCTCGCGGGGCTGTGCCGCTGCTCTCAGCTGCCGCCCGCGGGGCAGTGCCGCTCGGGCTCGCTTGGAGTGGCTGCTATTGCCTGCGGGGTCGGGGCGTGCTGCGCTGCTCCCCCACGCGCCCGCCCAGCGCACGCCCGCTCGCTTTTTGCCCGGGGCACGCTGCGCCGCCCCCCCACGTTCTGCCTGGGGCACGCCACCGCCGCTTCCCCATGCGTCCCGCCCGGGCTGTCCACGCGGGCTCCGGGAGTTCGGCCCGCCAAACTGGGGTACTCACCCTTCTCCCTTCGATCACAGGCGTCTGGTAGTTTGCTGTATATAACTTCCCGTCCTCAACCGACCTGCCTATGAGCTGGGGGCAGGCTGCCGGTTGTTCCCTGTAATTAGAAACTACTCAAGGTAGTTTACTTTTCAGGGCAGTTGAACAAATATCAATGCTTTATAGAATCCATGTGGGATTCTCAGCTAAACGTGAAGCTTTTAAAATGCTCCACATACGGAGAACGCCAGATTGCAGAATGCTATAACTCCTTCCTAGCTATTAACTCTGATCAGTTTCTGAGAAGGGTTAGGCTCCTGCAAGGACAGAACAAAGGATTCAAAAGACGCTCTTTGCCTTTTTAGGGTTTATTTCATGGTGGTCCAGGAGCAAAAAAAGGAAGATGGAATCGGGAAGTGGTCTTTTCCAGGAGAAGGGCAGGAAGGAAGCATTGGCCTTCTGCCAATGGGATAGAAACAGAGAGGAAGGGTTAAACTATGGGACATTTACAGGGGTTTTAGGACAAACCAATCCTTATACCTCTTGGATATTGGATTACAAGTCAGGACCCTCCTTGGAATCACAAACCAGGATTTGGCTCCCTTATTTGATTTATTAAAGGGAAACACGGACCTAAACTCTCCCAAAGAGTTAACACCAGATGCCAGAACCACATTGGATAAAGTGGCTACCACACTTCACACTCACCAAGCCCACTGATACCACCCAGAGTCACATTTTTGATTTGCTATTTTGGGAGAATGCCCAGGTGCTTATGACTTAATTTTTCAGTGGAAAAAGGACTTACCTGACCCTTTGTTAAATTTACAATGGATCTTCTTATCTTATCAGATGCTCAAAATGATTACTACTTGCCCTGAAATCCTTTCTTAGTTGATCACGAAAGCCTGATCCTGAGTTTTAACCCTTTCCAGAAATTATTTCTCTGTTATGTTTATACTCACTAATTCCCTGCATTTGGAATGGTTAATTCAGCAATTCTTAGGGTTTTCAAATTGCTTTAGCAGGTTTTGCGGGACAAATCTCAGTTCATTTCCCAACGCATAAGTTACTACACCTTCCTTTGAATTTTACCCAAAATCCCCTAAATAGTGACATTTCTCTTAATACTCTTACTTTTACAGATGGCTCCAGAAAATTGCCTAAATCAGTTATCACCTGGAAAAACCCTACAGTGGTAATTGGGAATCAGACATTGAACTTGTAGAAGGATCTCCACAGGTTGTGGAACTTGCAGCGGTCCGTGTTTTCTCCAAATGTTTAATTCCTTTTAATTTAGTTACAGATTCCTTTTATGTTGCAGGCATCGTGAAGCGAGCAGAAGGCTCCCTTCTCAAATTTAATTCCAATGAAAAATTATATAATTTGCTCAAAAATTTAATTTTCTTCTTTTCCTCAAGGAAACAACCTTATGTTGTTACACATACTTGTTCCCATACTAACCTGCCTGGATTCATGGCCAAAGGTAATGCCCATGCCAATCACCTCACCATGCCCATTCAAACCACCCTCCCAAATTTTTTTGATCAAGCCCATTGAAGCCATTCCTTCTTTCACCAAAATGCTCCATCCCTTATAAGATTTCTTTTAATCTAACCAAAGATAAAGCCCACATGATCATCAGCTCCTGCTCTGACTGCTAGTGATAATCCATTCCCTCAGAGGGAGGTGGTGTAAACCCCAGGGGACTTTACAGCATAAGATGATGATGATCAGGAAATGACCATGACCATGAGATGACCATAAGATGATCATGATAATAAGATGACCACATCAGGGTCACCTCAAGACCATGGTTGTGCCATGGCCAACCCATGGGCATCTCTTGGTCCAAATCATCTCATGGTCAGGGTTGTGGTTGTGTCATGGTCATGGTCACAGTCATGGTCATCTCAGTGTTGTGTCACTCACGTCACTCTCATCTCATTGCCATGCTCGTGACCAGGGAACCTCTCTAAGATACCAAACCCTGATTTTGGGACACTCAAGGACCACTGGGGACAATGAGGCCTGGCCTGACCCCTCCTCCCATCCCATTGCCCCCTCAGGAGCCCAACGGAGCCAAACCCTCCTGGGGACACCTCGGACATGGGTCACAGAGTGGGAAATGAATCCTGGGGGATGGAGCCAACTGTGGCTGGCAAGTGCCCATTCTAATCCTGGTGTCCCCAACCTGTTCCTGGTTTCCCCATCCCTGTCCCCCATGGCCCCATTCCCATTCCTGACTCCCAGAGAGGAACTGCTAGACACTGGAGGAGGGAACCTGGATTTATTGCCCCAAGCAGGATTTATTGCCCAAAGCAGGATAATTTCACACCAGAACTAAAGCACTGGGAATATTTGTGGTTCTTGGCTTTAATAAAAAGCCAAAATGGGAAACTGATCCATTAGCAAGAGCTGTGGGTGGGTAGAAACACAGGGATGAGCTCTGCTGGCAAGTCTCGGTTTCCTGGGAAGAGGGAAGGGGCCGGATCCAGCTCGGTGGATCACTCAGGCGGTGATTGCTGCTGGGATGAGAGAGAGTTATGGTGGCGCCCTGTCCCTGTCCCCATCCCACAGGATGGACCTGTGGGAGAGCAGGAGCTGCTCTGGAATCCCACGTGATCCCGCCCCAATATAGCTCCATTCATCCCACATGATCCCGCCCCCATCCAACCTACCCTAATCCCGCTATGGAATCCCTCCCTTATCCTACCCCACCCATCCCAGCTAATCCTGTCCCATCCATCCATAATCCATCCCATCCATCCATCATCCATCCATCCATCCATCCATCCATCCATCCATCCATCCATCCATCCATCCATCCATCCATCCATCCATCATCCATCCATCATTCATCCATCTTCCATCCATCATCCATCCATCCAACCATCCATCCATCATCCATCATCCATCCATCCATCATTCATCCACCCATCATCCATCCATCCATCCATCATCCATTCATCATCCATCTATCCATTATCCATCCATCCATCCATCCATCCATCCATCCATCCATCCATCCATCCATCCATCCATCCATCCATCCATCCATCTCAACTGATCTTGCACCATCCAACCTGCACCAATCCTGCTCCATCCATCCCGCTTGATCCTGCTCCAGAATCTAGCCCCGATCCCACTGCACAATTCCATCTGATCCTGCACTTGATCCCTGCTCTGATCTGGAATCCCTCCAGTATCCCAATCTGTCCATCCTGCCCCAATCCCCCTCTGGAATACACCCTGATCCTGCTCCCTACCTGCATTCAAGCCTTTTTTCCCACATAATTTCCTGCAGAAAGAGAAGATCTACAAGATTCCAGCACAAATCACACACTGGGATTAACCCCAGGATCCATCCTGGGATTCACACGGAAGGGATCCAGAACTGGATCTGCCACTAGTACTCACTGGCGGCCATGTTGTATCCATTCCTGTCCTTCTTCCCTGTGGAAAAACAGTGGGATCAGCGTTGGTGGCACAGGATTCCCAGAATGGTGCTGAGTGGATCCGTGCCCCTTCCCAACCCCCATCCCATGTGTTACCGGATTGGCGCTTCCAGACAACAAATCCAATGAGGACAATGAGGATGATGATGGCAGCGATGGACACAGCGACCACCACGGTGAGATTCCCGCCAGATTTTGGTTCTGGGAAACATGGGATGGTGAGGAGGGGCAGGGGAATCTCCATTTGGGAATTCCAAATCCCCAATTCCCACATTCCACATTCCCAGCCTCACCCCAAGTGAAGATCCCGGGCTCTGACATTCTGGGATGCACCGGTACTGCTCCTGCTCCTCCGGCCGTGCCTCGATCCTGGCCCAGGCGTAGAAGGTGCCATCACTGTTGGGAACGACCCCACCCCACTCCGTCTCCTGATCCCGGATTTCATCCCCCTTCATCCAGATGACTGCGATGGTGCGGGGGTAGAATCCGTACACATGGCAGGACAAGATCAGTGTCCCGTGTTCCTCTTTTCTGGACACATGGACATCAGGGGATTCTGGAATAGGATAATGGTGAGAGACATCCATGGAATTTCATGGGAATGGGATGGGGGTGACATCTGCCCGTGGGATAACAGGGAGAGACATCCATGGAATACCACTGGAACGGGATGAAGGTGAGATCGGCCCATGGAATCCCATGGGAATGGGATGGGGGTGAGATCTGGCCATGGAATTCCCACTGCAATGGGATGGGGGTGATAACTGTCCATGGAATTCCCAGTGGAATGGGATGAAGGTGAGATCGGCCCAAGGAATCCCATGGGAATGGGATGGGGGTGAGATCTGGCCATGGAATTCCCACAGGAATTATCATGTTCCCATGTCCTCCATTCCCAAATCCCACATTCCCACAGGAATTCTGCTCCCACCTTTGCAGTCCAGCTCCTTCCACCGATATCCAATGTATTTCTGGAGCCATTCCGGGCATTTATGTTCCAGGACATTCGTCCACTCCTCAGCCACATTCTCAAGTTCCCAGCACCTCCTGGTGACCTCAGCAGCGCTGTCAGCTGCCACGAATCTCCTGGATTTCAGGTCAAAGGAGATGAAATCCCACCCGTTGTATCCATACTGGCGGAATCCACAGACGCTCCCATCGGACAGGAGGTCACAGCCAGAAACTTGCAACAATGTGTGGGGATCTGATTGTACCCACAGAGACCCATGGAATTGTGTCCCAGCCCCACAGATCCCCCCACTCACCCCCGCTCTGGTTGCACCGGTCCCGTGCTGTCTCCAGGTCCCTGGCATGCACGTGCTGGTGCCTCTTGCAGATCTAGGTGTTTCTATCCCAATATCCCGGATCGGCTCCATCCTTTATCCACTGTGTAAGTGGCTCCATCCGGCCCCTCTCGCTGTCGTAGCTTGCGAAGGGGATCCCATCCAGGTACCCAGTGGTTGTATACCGGGGGATCCCTGGGCTGGGCTCCGATACCTCCCACATCCAGGAAACGTAGGGAGTGGAGAACTGGGGGGACATGGAGATTTGGGGAGGTTGAGGGGGTCATGGATCAATGAAAGGGGAACTGGGAGAGCTGGGGGTCCCGGTGTCAAGGGAAGGGGGATAAAAGGACCGGGAGAGGTGGGATGGGGGTTCCAGGGGATCCCTATGCCCAGGAAAGGGGGGTCCAGGGGTCCCCAGTGCCAAGGAAAGAGGTGTCACAAGGTGGGGGAGACCTGGGATGGCTGAAATGGGGGGCTCAGGGGTCCTTGATGCAGAGGGAAGTGGGGGCTGCGGGCCGAGAAAAGCAGGAATGGGGGTCCAGGGGGGTCTCAGGGTCAAGAAAAAGTGGGGGTCTGGGGAAGGCGGGATGGATGGGAAAGGGGGTGCAGGGGGGGGATTGGTACTGGATAAGGGAGTGCAGGGGAGTCCCAGTGCCTGGGACTGGAAATTCAGAGGAGTTCCAGAGCCCAGAATCCTCCCTGGGATCCTCCACGACCCCCCAGGGACCCTCGGCAGGACGAGCAGGGAGTGGAGAACTGGAGGGATGCAGAGATTGGGGGAGGCAGAAAGCAGAACGGGTAGAGCCGGGAAGGGTCCAAGGGCGCAGGGAAGGGACTGGGAGAGGCGGGATGGGGGATCCAGGGGGTCCCTGTGCCCAGGAAAGGGGGTCCAGGGGTCCCCAGTGTTGAGGGAAAGGGGGATCTGGGAACTGGGAAAGGCAGGAATGCGGGTCCAGGGGGGTCCCTGAATCACGAGAAAGGGGGGGCTGGGGCTGGGGCTGGGAGATGTGAGCGGATCCCGGAGGAAGCAGACTGGGAGACGGGAAAGAGACCGAGAGAGTGCTCGGTGGGAGAGGGGACGGGGGAAAGACGGAATTCCAGGGAGTTCATCTGGATCCCATTGGATCCCCGCTGCGACCCCCTGAGACCCCTGGGACGCCCGGGACCCTCTGGGACCCCCGTTTAGGGAGTGGAAAACGCGGGGGGACACGGAAAGTTGGGAGGTCACAGGGGTGCAAAGCTCAAGAAAAAGGGGCGGGATTCGGGTCTGGGAAAAGCGGGATGCCCGAAAAGGGGGTGCAGGGGGGTCTCAGGCCCGAAATGGAAATTCAGGGGTGTCCCAGTTCCCAGGGTTCAGGGGATCCCGGTGCCAGATGACGGGGTTAGGGGGTCCCCATGCACAGAAATGGGGGGTTCAGGGGGGTCCTTCTGCTGGGAAAGGCGATAGGAGAGGTAACAGGACCCAAAATGAGGGTTCAGGGATGTCTCCGTGCCCGGGAATTACTGTTTAGAGGATTCTCAGTGCCCGGAAATGGAAGTTCAGGGGGGGGTCACTATTTAGGGGGTCCCACTCACCTCTCGTGGCTCCCCCCGGGTCCCCCAGGAGCCCCAAGAGCAGCCCCAGCCCCAGCGCTGGAGCCACCGCGCTGCTTCGCCGCGGGCCCGCCCTCGCGCTGGCCCCGCCCCACCGCTGGCCCCGCCCCAGAGCCGCCTCCGGCCCTGCCATTGGCGCCGCTATTTCCTACCCACCAATGGAAACCTCAGTCTTTACGTGACGTCATTGGTCGACGAGTGTCACATCCCGAGGTGTCTCCTTAGCCTTGAGATCACCTCAGGAGGACATAAAGGTGGTTTACATCCTGTTTTTTCCCCGAAGACGCCAAAGAGAGACTGCAGGAGACTGTTTTCAGAGACTTCTATGGTTGTTTTCTATTTCTTATCTCAAAAATGCTTTGTCCAGCGAGCAGCGGTCTACTCGCTAGACGTCCAAGGTAGAATCTGCCTAAGAAAGGCAGGACTTATATAGTCTAAATTACGTACTAGGTATTTACAATTATTTTCCAATACAACACAATCTTATTAAACAGTCCAGCTCTGACCCCGTCCAATCTAAAAGTGCCAGCGTGTCACCCAGCATGGATGACACGGAGAAGAAGGAGGAAGAGGTATCCACACCCCCAAATCTTCCATCTTGGCCACGTGTGTCTTATCACAAACATTACTAAAAGTCTATTTATCTACGTTCTAACAACCTAATTTACACTTTACTAATTTTGGTGGCTTGTTTCCATTCCCTCTGTGTTGGTAATTTCCCCCAGGGGTGTGAATTCAGTGCCTGAGACACCAGGGTCTCACTCAGGGGTCTTTGAGACCCTTGCCAGGGGGCTTTTGAGACCCCCAAGGAGGCCAGAGGACTACTCTGGACTCCCACATCTCCCCCTGCTGTTTGCACTAAAAACACCTCTTTTGCAGTTTTCCTCATGGTCTGCTGAATGCACTGGATGATGCACAGCAAAACAATGAGAAGAGCAACAAGACCCACTAATATATAAAAACCTATTTTTAGAATTTCTTTTTACAAAGATAAAAGATCAAAAAGGTCAAACAGACCATCCAACCATGATTTAGCAACTTTTTCAAGCTTTGCTATACCTTTGTGCAACTGTCTTATGTTCTTATAAATTGATTTTGAATGACCAGACAAATTCATGCAGCACATCCCCTCAAATTCTTCACATTCACATCCATGCCTATGAGTCAGTAGTAAGTAATCAATTGCTGCTCTGTTTTGAAGAGTGGCTTTTCTCACACTGTTGACATCAGTTAACATGTCACTCAGTGCAAGAGAAACAGCTTTGGCATTTTTGCTCAACCAACAACCCATACGATCCAATTGAGCCAAGGCCACCCCTAATGCCATTTGAGATGAGAATAGCGCTACTGCAATTCTCTTTGCCTTGTTCCATGTATAAAATTCATCATCACAATTCAGATCGTATTGTTTAATTGGACTCTTTTCTTTGTGCTTTAGTTTTCTTAAAATTTTTAAATCTGGGGTTAACAATAAAAGTCTTCCAATGCTTAATGGACCTCCTCTGACTTTCGCAGGGATACCAGCCCAAATTCTGTCCCCACAAATAAAAAATGTTCCCCACAGTAACTGTGCTGGAACTCGGAAGGATGGTTTGTTTGAGACTACAATACAATGGCTATATACATCCTGATTCAGAGTAACATCCATTGTTTGGTTCTTTGCCACTCCTGAAATATTAAATACAATACAAAAGTCCATTCTTATCGAAGCAAAACATTTCTAATTCTTCTGATTTGAAAAAAGCCACCGGGAGAAACTGAACCCACACATGCCATCCGTCCACAGGAGTTGTCACAACTCGCATCACCCATGAAGGGATGCCCTCTGGAATGGGCCATTCTTTCACTGGCAATCCCACCAGACATGTTCAAAATGCTTTTTTGGCCTGGAATGTCTCAAACAAATTGTGTCCAACGCTGCTGTCTGTGCTAAATTTTCCCAAACCTTCTCCCTTGGCTGCATCACTGGTAAATCCACTTTGTTACCTAACACAATTGACAAAAAGATACAACAACATATAAACAAACATGCTTCACTGTCAGTCCTTAAGTCTTTTATATCTTGTTTGAAGAGAAGTTCACATCCTTTGTCTTTGATTCCGTCTGCGAGCTCCTTTCCTCACTTCTGGGATTGGCTTCTGCTTGCGTTTTGGCCGGGCATTGCCTCATGTATCTCGCTGGCACCCATCTCCATCCTCTCTGTGGAGACACAAGCAGAACCCTTCTCCCAAATGCTTCATCTGAAAACTTTTCGATTTTCTTTGTCTCTAGATTTTTGATCAAAACTGGAGAATTTTCCTTCAACTATTATCTAACAAAAAACAAACCCAAAGTTTAAATATTCTGCAGGTAAAACACAATACAATAATTAACAAAACTTTAAACAACAGACATACATTTGCAAGATTAGATAATCATCAATCTTTCAAAAACTGTGTCATCACCTCAGGGTCTGCAAACAGCTGACAAACCTTGATTCAATGAGGAACTAGATGGTCATCTCCGGAAAATGAACACCAAATTCACTTCAAAGTCAGCTTCAGCTGCTACATTGATAAGTCAAATTGCCAATCCAAACGACTGGAATATTATTTTGATGCAGAAAACACCTGGGTTTACACATTTTTGTCTTTCAGTCAGAATCAAGGCTTGGCCAGAGCCCAAACTCTAATTGGAAGAGAACTCCCTGACATCTTCTTATTAAAGACAAAACCACAACTCTTAACAACAAAACTATAATTAAACATTTCAAAGTGAAGAAGAAATCAAATTTCTTTGGCAACTCGTTTTCTCTAAAATTCTTCTTTAGGGTGAGATGTTTTGAACATGGCAAGCTGCTGCAATGCTTCTGTGATAGCAACTCAGGAAAACCATAACACTAAAAATTCATTCTGAGAGTGAAGCTCAAATAATTTTCTGGAATTCTGAAAAACACTCAAAACCAGCACAAGGCCAGGTCACAAAAGACCTGCTAAAATAAAAGAGAGAATTAACAAAAGAAAAACAAAGAAACAATAAGTTCACAACTTAACTAATTATCTTTACAGTTTTGATTCAAGGACTGGAGGCTTTCCAAAAGTTACTTGAAATGTTGAAAGGCTTCAGATTAAACAATGAAACAGAAAAGAAAATCGTTCTGTGATCCAGAATCCATACAATATTATTACAGTGTTTTTTTAAAATTAAATACAAAAACTAAATTTGAATTTTAAAATCAAACTGATAGATAAATGCTGCTTTTCCAATATATATATATAAATAATTTTTGATCCAGATTGAATTTTACAATTCAAATGATGATCCTAGATGTGGTCTTGATTTGTGTTCACACAGCATTTCATTAATAATTTGAAAAATGCAGACTAGAAATTCATTGCAACTTGGTTTGAAGAAAAACTAAAATATTGATATTAATTCTGCAAAACATAAATTTGCAAGCCTCTTCCTTATAAGAATTTAAAATCTATTAATTTATATTGACAGTATTGCAAATACTTAAAAAGTGGTTTCTTTAAAACAATTAACTATAGGAAAATTAAAACTCAATGTTGACATTTAGACAAATGTCCACTCATATCTGAGCAATAACAAACCACTAAATATATGTAATATCTATTAAAATCAAATACCAAATACCTTATTATACTTTCAATTATTAAAATACCTAATACTATTAATATACCTTTACCATTTTTAAAATTTCAGCATCTTTTTGACAACAGTACAAAAACAAACACCTTAGTTTAATATACAAGAACTGAAAATAAAACTGAGTCTCTTATCAATTTCCTTGCTCTGCTTGTTCTCCACAATATAGATAAAACAGCTCTTGGCATCTCTCCATCCCCCATTCCCCTCCCCTCTGCAGCACTGGCTCTGTGCGTGGCAGGGGATGGCAGCGGGGGTGCTGTCAGTGTCCCTCTGTGCTGCTGTGCCCTGGGTCCGAGCGGGCTGTGTCTGAGCAGGCTCCGTCCGGGCATCTGCCCTGCAAATTGCTTAAAAGTTGTTAATTTTTTTCCTTTGACTTTATAAAGCATGGATTTTTCTTCCTATTTGAACCTTCAGTTCTAATGTGAATATCTCAGGTTTCCCTGAAACAGGGCATTCATCTCCTCCCCCAGCATTTCTGACAGCTGGAGACAGATCTGTCTGTGCCTTCTCGCACTTTTGTCTGCAGCACCCTCCCACCTTTTGGGGACAAGGTCTCTGAAGGGGTAAAGAAACGGAAATCTAACTTGCTTGGAAATATTTCTAACTTAATTTTTCCCGACCTTAGATAAGGTATTGTAGATTTTGAATAAAGCACCGTAGGTAATTCAGGGGAAATGGGTGATTCTGGAGATTCTAACATTTCAGGGGATTTCATTTCACTTGGATCTTCCTCAGGTCCTTCAATTATATTAATTGCACCTTGCTTATATCAAGAGTCGGCCTGCTGCTGGCAAGACCTTTTCTGAACTGCCTGCTGCTGGCAAGACGGCCATAAACTTCCCTCTCCCAGCTCATGGCTAGGAGAGACTGGATAAAACTACACTTTCGGGAGACAAAACTTCTAATATTATTCTAGCTGCAGTTAGAAGATTCTTTGCTCCCTTATCTTTCAGAGTTGCAAACTAATATAAATCATAATTGACCTTTTGCTAGTAGAACTTCCATTATTTGTTCTTTAACTGTTAATGCTATATGTTGTGGAGTCCCGATTTTTTCACAGGCTTTGACCATCTCCGTTAAGGATGGCTGACCTGGAATAGCACTAATAACTCTCTTGCATTCAGGGTTTGCATTTGCAAATGCAAGGCTTCTTAATAGTTGAGGTCTGGCTGATTCCTCTGTGATCTATCTGTCTATAGCTTGTGTAAGTTTGTCGATAAATGAAGAAAAAGGTGCTGATGGTCCCTGTTTGATTTCTGTGTAAATAATATCATGTGTCCCTGCCGGTGAAACTTGGAGGATTGCTCTGCGTGCTGCTTCCTTGGCATCTGTCAGCACTTCCCTTGGAAGCCTGGTGGCTTGTTGTGGATTATTGTGAGGGGGGTCCCCTGCTTGTTTTGCCACGGTGAGATTGGCATGCGGACCTCCCTGGTATTTCTTTTGCAGCTCCTGCAGAGCTTTTCTCCATTTGTTTTCCCACATAAATCCTTGTGTGTCAGTGAGTATCAGTGACACAAGAGATCTCATGTCGTGTGGAGTAAAATCATATTAATTGAAAGCACCCTTTAAAAGCCGTTTAAAGTATGAAGATCCTAGTCTGTAATTTCCAATTGCCTTAATTAAATATTTAACTAAATCATGATTTAATTTTGCCATCTTGGGTTCTGCCCTTGTGAGGGCATAATTCACTGGCATAGCTATCTCGCCAGTCCCAATGCCAGGGCATTCTCTGCTTCTTGTCAAATCCATTCTGATATTTGTCCAGTCCACTAAAGTGTCTTGAGCTGCTGACATCTGTGGCTTTATAGAAATTTGTCTTCGAAAAGGAATTATTTGTTGTGATTGAGGCCAAGCTTCTGCCTCATTTATTTTTTGTCCCGTAGATATTGTAGGTATTTGTGGTCCTTGTTGTATGGTTCTTCATTCTGGTTGAAAAATTCGAGAACCTTGTAGAAATTCAGCCTTCTTCTGAGAATAAGATTCAAAACCAGTTCCCATTTGCTGTAAAAGTCCTTCAAAAACATTCTTTAAAATCACAGCCATAGAGCTTTGAAGATCTCCACCGCTTGCTGCGCTTGCTGGAGTTCCCCCCATGCCGTAATGTATAAAGTGTTTTTTGTTGTTGTGATTGCCGTGGCAACGGCTCGGGCTCCGGCACCTGGACCCGCCCCCCGGAGGTGCGGCTACTCTTCCCCCGGCCACGCCTCCGTCCGGCACGGGCCGGCCCCGCCTTGCGCCCCGCAGCCTGCTTGCCGTCAGAATCCTGCCCTTCCGAGCTGGAATCACTGCTCTCTGAGCTAGATCTCGGCTTTCGCGCCCGCCTGCCGAGACGCCTGTCTGTATCTGTGTGTCCCTGTCCTGTCATGTCATTTCCGGGTTCGGGGGTGCTGGCATCTCCCGGTATTGAGCCTGCGTGTGTTCCCTACACTCAGGCCGAACCACGCATGCGCAGCTGGCTGCTCCCCGGTCAGGCTGCCTCTCTGTCCCCGCTCGCGGGCGCGGCCCGCTCCCCCCGGGCGTGGGTGGCCCCGCCGCCGCTTGCCCGCTGGCTGCCGTGCCCATCACTGTCCCCGGGCTGGATGGCGCCCCCCCCGCGGGTCCCATTGCGCCGGCCCCCCGAAGCCGTCCCTGCCGCGCCATGAGGAATCCCTCCGCCCGCCGCCTGTGCAGCCCGCGCGTCCGAGATCCCCCCCGCCGCCCCCGGGGATGGCTCCATCTCGGGTCTTGGGGAGGCACCACTTCCCAGCGTGGCTTTTCCGCGGACAAGAATTCGCGCTGGGGTCTCTGCGTCTATATCTCTGCTTCCCCCCGCGCCGCAGCGCGCCCCTCTGTCCCCTTCGCCTCGCTCTCCGAGACCTGTGGTGTCTCCCTCCGCGACAATGGTGACAAGGTCGGAGTGTATTGAAACTCCGATGGTGTCGCAGTTACTCTATGTATTCCCGCAACACCGAGAATCGGAGTAATAGTTTGCTCTGCCATTGTAGAAGTGAAAGATACTGTTTGTCCCGTTTCGTTTCCCCCCTCTGATCCCCCCACCAGCGGTCCCGGAGTAGAACCCAACTGTCTGCCTGCTGGTGGTGAGGCTAAATTCGAGGGGCTATTAAAGCAATAGAAATTCTTTGGAAAAATCTCCATCCTGAGTTTTCCCGATTTAGGGGTAGGATCAGGTAATTCTAGGAATTTAGGTGAATCTGAGGAATCTAAAATGTCCGAAGACGAGCTTGTTTGCTGCTGGCAGACAGATTGTGAAGGCACCAGCTGCTGGCTGGATGCCTCTTTCTCAAGTTCTGAAAGACCCTCTATGGCTTTCAGAGAACTAGGAATTCTAACTGTTTCACTGGACAATGACTCTAGCATTACTCGTGCTACTCTCAAAAGACGCATTGGTTTATTATCGTTCATTGTTGCAGCATGATATATATCTCTGTTCACCTGCTGCCAAAATCCTGTTTTAAGTATCTGATTTGCTTCAGTCCGAGGGTAACGCAGATGTACCCACACAAGCAAATCTCTGAGTTCCTCCTCTATTACTGAAATCGGATGAGAGGAGACCAGAAACTTGAATATAGACAAAATTTGGACCTGGCCGTGGCTGAAAGACCCACCCATTGTGTGTGCCTATAGTGTATTCTAAATCTGAACAGTCTCACCCAAACGTAGGATTCCAAAACCGAGTCAGAGTTCTCCTGGGTGTCTGTCCAGCAGATGTGCAGGGAGCGGAATTCCTGGGTACCTCAGGAGCCTTGCGTCCGGCACGAATCTGGGTGCTGACTTTTCTGGCAGCGGCTCAAGGTCTCTTCTGCGGCTTTCTTCAGATGGATCTTCGGGGTTCGGCATTCGTGTTCACCTTTGTGAACCACGCAGCCAAGATTCTTGAGTCCAGGAGTCCAGACACACCGACCCAGGGACACCAGGTGTCACATCCCGAGGTGTCTCCTTAGCCTTGAGATCACCTCAGGAGGACATAAAGGTGGTTTACATCCTGTTTTTTCCCCGAAGCCGCCAAAGAGACTGCAGGAGACTGTTTTCAGACTTCCATGGTTGTTCACTATTTCTTATCTCAAAAATGCTTTGTCCAGCGAGCAGCAGTCTGCTCGCTAGACGTCCAAGGTAGAATCTGCCTAAGAAAGGCAGGTCTTATAAAGTCTAAATTACGTACTAGGTATTTACAATTATTTTCCAATACAACACAATCTTATTAAACAGTCCAGCTCTGACCCCGTCCAATCTAAAAGTGCCAGCGTGTCACCCAGCATGGATGACACGGAGAAGAAGGAGGAAGAGGTATCCACACCCCCAAATCTTCCATCTTGGCCACGTGTGTCTTATCACAAACATTACTAAAAGTCTATTTATCTACGTTCTAACAACCTAATTTACACTTTACTAATTTTGGTGGCTTGTTTCCATTCCCTCTGTGTTGGTAATTTCCCCCAGGGGTGTGAATTCAGTGCCTGAGACACCAGGGTCTCACTCAGGGGTCTTTGAGACCCTTGCCAGGGGGCTTTTGAGACCCCCAAGGAGGCCAGAGGACTACTCTGGACTCCCACAGACGAGTAGATCCCGGTCCCTCAGGTTCGGACGCGGAAGCGAAAGCTAATGAGGGAGCGCGGAGTGGGGGGAGGGGACGGGGGAATTCCAGAGAATTCCTCTGGATCCCCGCTGCAACCCCCCTGGAGCCCTTTGAGAACCACCTGGACTCCTCTTAAGAAAGCGCCAGGAGTGGAGAACTGGAGGAACACAGAAATTTGAGAGATCTAGGGACGCAAAGGTGAAGGAAAGGGGCGGGTCTGTGGTCTGGGAAGGGCAGGATGCCCGAGAAGGGGGTGCAGGGGGTACCAGTATGTGAGGGGGTCCAGGAAGGGGTACCAGTGCCAAGTAAGGAGGTGAAAGGAGAGTCTTCATGTCCAGTAATGGGGGGTTCAGGAGGTCCCGGGGGTTAAGGAAAAGTGGGGCTGGGGTCAGGGGCGTGGGCCAGGAATGAGGGTGCGGGATGAGCACTGGTGCTGGATAAGGGGGCATCCTGGTGCGCATGAAAATGGGGTTTAGGGGGATTCTCTTTGCGGATTTTGGATTTCAACTGGGTCCTGATGCCTAAAAATGGGGGTTCAGGGGGTCTCAGTGCCCGGAAATGGGGGGTTCAGGGCGTTCCAGGTTCCAGAGAAGGGGCTGCAGGGGGTTTTTCACGACTGGGGAAGGGGGTACAGGGGGGTCCCGGTGCCCCTGAAATGAATGTTCAAGGGGGTCTCTGTGCCCAGGAAGGAAATTTGCCGCTTGAAATGGAAATGCAGGGGGGTCCCCGTGCCAAAAACATGGGTTCAGGGGGGGTTCCGGTGCTGGAGGTGGTCACTGATCCCGGGGCGGATCCCGAAGCCGCAGCTTGGGAGACACAAAAGTGACCAGGGGAGCGCAAGGACGGGGAGCGGACAGAGGAAACCCTGGGAATTCCCCTGAGTCCCTCTTGGGACCACCCAGGATGCCCCCACTTGAGGACGAGAAGAGGGTGGAGAACTGGAGGTGAAGCAGAGACTGGGGGGTCTGGCTAGGCATCTAAGGGTCAGGAAGCAGAACTGGGAGAGCCGGGAAGGAAGGTTGAAGGAAGAGACTGGGAGAGGCGGGATGGGGGATCCAGGGGTCCCCGGTGTTGGGGGTCTGGGAGCTGGGAAAGGCAGGAATGGGGGGTCCAGGGAGCTCCTGGGTCATGGGAAAGGTGGGGGGCTGGGTCTCTGAGGGGCAGGCGGATCCCGGGGATGCAGTTTGGGAGACGCAAAAGTGAGATGGGAGTAAAGGGGAATTCCAGGGAATTCATCTGGATCCCACTGGATCTCTGCTGAGACTTCCTGGGACCCTGGGGGACCCCCCCAGATGCCCTAGAACCCCCTCCCAGGAAGGGCCAGGAATGGAGAACTGGGGTGTATAAGAGTCGGTCCGAAGTTTCAATGATCTGCCTCATGACCATCACCAGAGACTGAGAGCCCAGGGACGAAACCACTCGCTCTGGACAGGAGTTTCTGGCCTGGCCAAGGTGGACGCTTGCCAAGGACTGTTTGTAGGTGTGCTAGGTGCTTGCCATGGTATGGTCCTCTCGAGCACGGTGCTGGTTATAGCGCCCTGTTCCAGCACCTGTTTCTTGGAACAATGATGTCCACATAAAACAGTCCATAAATCTCCCCATCTTTTGGCCATAGGCCACTCCTTTGGAAAAGGACTATAAAAAGTGACTTTTCTAAAGAGACTTTGAGATCTCTTTCTCCCCAATGGGTTGAAGAGGCATCTCATCTGGTTGGATGACCACAAGGATGTGTCACATCTGTTGGTAGCTATATCCCATCCTTTCTCTCTCTCTCCTCCCTCGTTACTTCATTTCCTTTACTTCTCTCTCTCTCTTCTATTGCAAAACTGAATTGTTTACATGCAATAAACTGCATTGCTGCTTTCTGCTGAATAAAACTTGAGTCTTGCTTTTTGTCTTTTGCACCCTGGGGTCGAACGAACCATCACATCTCCCACTCGGGTCGAGTGGATTGTGACAGGGGGACAGAAATTTAGGAGATCTGGGGGTCCAAAAGCTGAGGAAAAGGGCGGATCTGGGATGTGGGAAGGGCAGGATGACTGGGAATGGGGGTGCAGGGGGATCCCAGCCCCAGATAAGGGGGTGCAGGGGGGTCTCAGTGCTGAGGAAGGGAGTACGGGGTAGTCCCGGTGCCCAAAAACGGGGGTTCAGGGGTTCCCATGCTGGGGAATATGTGTTAAGGGGAAGTTTCCTTCCCAGAATCTGGGGCTCAAGAGGGTTACACTGCCAGAAAATGGGGGTTCAGGCAGAGCCAGTGGGTTCAGGGGGGGGTCTCCGTGCCAGATAAGGGCGTACAGGAAGGTGTTGATGTTGGGAAAGCAGGTACAGTGGGGTCCCAGTGCTAGGGATGGGGATTGAGGGGGGGTCACAGGACCCAAAATGGGGATTTCCAGGGTTCCCCTGCCCAGAAATGGAGGTTCAGCGGGTTCTTGGTGCCCAGAAATTGAAGTTCAGGTGTGGGAAGATAGGTTCTAAGGATACTGCAGAAGGCAATCTTTCCCAATGAATTACAGCTGTACTGATTACCGAGGAGTGGAAACAACCTTGCCTGCCCAATGAGGGTGGATGTTATAAAAGAGTGGTCAGCTGGCCACAAGCTGCTGGTGGGGTTGGTGTGTGTTGTAGTTTGGAACGGAGAGTGCTGGTTGTGCTGTGAGAAAGTAAAGAACATGCAGTCTTGCAAGGGACAGATAAGATAAATTGTTGTGTGGAAGACAGACAGGGTTAAGCATCCGGGTAAGGGACAGGTTGGGGTTACCCAGTCACGTAGAATGAAGAAGGAAAGAGAGGAGAAGGACCCAGAGCTGTGTGGAGCTGCCTATGAGGAAAGGAGTTAGAGTTGCCTGAAAGAATTTCATTGAGAGAAGGCATGAGAAGTTTTAAATAAAGGGTTGGTGATGATGCCAGTTGTGTCCATCTCAACATAATAACTACATCCTCCCATGTCCCCACCCATGTCTCAGTTCAATGTCTTTATTTTTACCCCAAGGTTGGATGTTTTAAAGAGATGAAGAGAAATCAAAAGCAAATCAAGGCCAAAAGAAAAGGATTCCCGTGTCTGTGCAAGCTGAAAATCCACATACTTGGGAGGGAGGGAAGAACCTTTTTTGGAGGGATTTCCATACCACTGTCTCCAAAATCTTGGCCTTTGCCCCAGTTCATCACCATCTGGCTGTGGAAGACACCCTTGGGTAATAGGAAATTAAACTCCTGGAATTGCTGAGGTTGGAAAAGACCTTCAGGACCATTCAGTATTTCTGGATGCTACCAGAAGTTAGGATTGAACACAGAAGATTTTCTGGGGTTGAAAGTCAACAAATTCACTCTCTCCAAGGAATTCCCAATGTTAGTTTGCATCCCAATGGACGTTCCTGCCCCTGAATTCATTCAAGTCCCCACAGACAGACAGGATGATGCAGAGCACCCCCAGCCAGGTGTTTTCCCAACACAGATCACCAGGAACACTGATCACCAGGGCTCTGCTCAACAGGGGTCACTGGGGATCATCCAACACCGATCCTCTTAATGGGGGATGGAGATGGAGCAGAGGACAAAGCTCTTCCCACACTCGGGACACTCACAGGGTTTTCCTTAGCGGTGTCTCTGTTGGTGTTGGGTCAAGTGAGAGTTCCTGGAGAAGCTCTTCCTACACTCAGGACACTCGTAGGGCCTCTCCCCAGTGTGGATGTGCTGGTGGTCAGTTGAGGGTTTGCAGTTTGTGCTTGAATCCCTTCCCGCAGTCGGGGCAGCGGAAGGGCCTCTCCTCTCTGTGAATCCGCTCATGTAGGAGGAGATCGGAGCTGGTCTGAAACCTCTTCCCACACTCAGGACACTCGTAGGGCCTCTCCCCAGTGTGGATGCGCTGGTGTTTTCTCAGGCAGGACATCCACCCAAAGCTTTTCCCACATTCCAAGCAGGTGTAGGGCCGTTCTCCAGTGTGGATCACCTGGTGCTGCAGTGAGCTCTTCCTGCATTTCCCACACTCGAAGCTCTGAATCTTCCCACATTTCCCCACACTCGTAGGGCTTCTACCCAGTGTGGATCATCTGATGTAGGATCAGCCTGGAGCTGCAGCTGAAATCCTTCCCACATTCCAAGCACTCGTGGGGCTTCTCCCTCCATAAGGTTTCTCCACCAGCTCTGAGCTCTGCCTGGATCTCCGGCCGCCTTCCCGGCACAGGGAGGGTCTTTCCTCCTCACAGCTCCCTGGGCTGGGTTTGCAGCCCCTCCTTGTGAGGGATCTCCCAGGCTTTTCCTCCTCCTCCATCCACCCACGCCTTGGGAATGAAAGAGCCTGGTTTGGAAAAAAACAAGAAGAAAACGGCTTGGTCTGGGGGTTCCTCCTTGCCCCAGTTCATCTCAGGAAAACTGGGCATCTTGTGTCTGTAAGAACCTCATGAACACCAAGACTCAGCCCAAACATCATCCAAACATCGTAACACAGATCAAAAACGCCCCAAACAGCCAGATTCAGCAAAACCTCCTGCAAAATATTAAAGATTCAGGCCCCATAAAAAAAGAAAAGTGCCAACATTTAGGCCAATAAAGCTCAGAAAAACCAAGATTCACCACTGTAAAGTCATGGATTCCCCCTCCCAGGTCATCTGCTGCATGTGGTTGGGAGAAGGCTCCTGGGGCTGCGGGAGAGGCTGCAGATACAGGGAGGGCTGGAACCTTGTGCTGCTTCCCGTTTCTGCTCCACTTCCTCCTCTGTCCCTGCTCTTCCCCACACTCCTCTTCCTCCTACTATTCCTCCTTCTCCTGCCCAACCCCACCTTCGTCCTCCCACGTGCAGTGTTTGACCATTTTGTCCTTCAGCCCTGCTTCTCCTTCCCTTCTCCTGCTGCCCCCAGGCCCAGCAGCCACTGCCGGCTCCCTCTCCCCCCAAACCCGCAGCATCCCAGCGCAGGGGCAGGGATGGAGCTGGGGCAGTCGGGCTGGGGCAGCGCTGGGCTCTCGGCCGCTCCCGCCCGCACTCGGTCCCCACTGCAGCCGCTCCCGCCCCACGACAGCGCGGGGGGGCCCGGCCTTGGCGCTGCCCCCTCCCACCTCCCCAAATTCCCCTCGCGGGGGCGCTGGGGCCCGGGGGGCGCAGGTGGGCTCCAGGTGGGGAACGCTGGGAGCTGCGGCTCTGCCTGGACACTGCTGAGCCATCAGCACCATGCAGGGCTGGGGCAGCGAGTGGAGCTGAAGGTGCCTCACCCAGTTGGGGTGATCGGCTCCCTTGGGGGGCGGCGGCACCGGGCATGGATTGGGCACCCGAGAGAGAGCAGGAGACAGACGAGTGACAGATCAGGGGGCTGTGAAGAGTCGGCAGCCAGAGAGCACTGAAAACCTCACCAGTGACTACAGTGGGATCTTCGGGGACTAAACATGGCAGGGCACCCATGGAGGGGAGAAGGGGAAAGCCAGGAAGGGCTCCTGGCAAAAGGGATGATGATCCCAAAATATCTCTGTAGGGTCCCTTGGGAGCATGTTGAGGGAGTTTGCACCTTCTCCCAGAGATAATCAAGGACATGGACACCCAGGGGGGCAATAAGGGAAATCCAGAAGGGATTTAGACAGCAGTATTCAGGGGATAAGTGGGAAAGATGAGCTGCTGTGGTTTATTCACCCAGTGTTAGAAGATATGGGAGATGGGTTTGAAAGGCAGGAGCTTTTATTTTCACCTAATTCTGATTGTAATTGACTGAGAAGGGATTTGATGGCTAATTTAGGAATACAAATTAATATTGTAAAGGTGATACAGAGTTGTGCCTTTGTCTTATTGATATCTGGCAAGGCCTATGCTGAAGTGAACCCAGAAGTGTGGGAAGCTCCAGGGAAATGTGGAAAATTAGATATGGAGCCTCTCCAAAGTACTTTGCAGCAAAGAAGACAAGTGGTGTCCAAAAGCAATACCCTATTCCAAGGGAGGGAAGGAAGGGTTGACAGCCTGTTATTGAGTCCCTGCTAAAGGCAGAGTTCTGGAGCCAGGGAACTCTCCCTATCCTGCCAGTCAAGAAATCGGATGGAATTGATAGAATGGTGCAGGACCTAAGAATTATAAATGAGATTATTAAACCCAGGCACACCACAGTCTTAGACCATCTTGAATCAGGTTCCCTCCTCACACTGACACCATTCAGTACTTGATGACAAAGATGCTTTCTGGGGATGCCCACTCACACAGGATGCTAAACTGTATTTTGCCTTTCAGTGGGAACAAGAGGTAGAAGGGAAAATGGTAAAGACACGGACAGTCCTTCTGAAGGGATGCACAGAAGCACCAGCCTCATTCGGGCAAGCCTTGCAGAAAATACCACAAGAATTTATTCCACCCCAGAGATTGGGTTAATGCAGGATGTGGATGACTTGCTCCAATCACCAGGCCAAGAAGTGATAGAAGCAGCCCCTGTGAAACGGCTGAATGGTCAGGCTAAAAAGTATCTTCGAGTATTCGAAAAAAAAGTGCAAATGGTGGAGAAAAAGACTAAATATTTGGGACATATTTTGACTGAATTTTGTGGTGTACTGACCCAGAGGAGGACCAGGAAATCTCAGAAGAAAGGTTACCCAGCACCAAAATGGAGCTGGGACAATTCTGAGGATTACCAGGCAATAGCTTGAGCTGGATGGAGGACTCTCTGTTTCAGCCAGAACACTGTATGACTTATTAAACCCACACAGACTCAACACTGTGCTATGGACACACCAAACAGCAAAAGTTCAGAAAACAAATGAAACCAAAATGATCGGTTCCCCAGTCATGGCTCTTCCAGACTCAGAAAAGAAATTTGAAGAGTTTGTGGATGTTAAACAGTGCCATGAGAAAGGAATCCTTGTGCTAAAACATTTAACCCACTGTTCAGAGTGGCCTCACTGCCTGCAGAATTATGTAGCCACAGCTTGAATTGGACCTGAGGCCCAAGAAATGAAGGCAGGAGGATCTCCTGCTGCTCAAGTCTGGCACCAAGTTAAAGCTTTGATAACCAAAAGAGCCTCTACATGGATGAGCAGTGCTCGGTGATTACAGAATGAAACTTGTTCAGTGGCACAGGAGGATTTAGAATTGAGGACAGGGGAAGGGTTGAACCCAGCCTCCTGTTTGAACAGCCTGCACAAGGACTGGGAACAAACCCATGGCTGCATTCCAGTGACAGAGCTCCAGAGCCAGGCTGGGAGAGATTGAGGAGACATTCCCTGGCCTGAGGGACAAAATGTGTTCATGGATGGGTCTGCAAGGGCAGGAGAAGGGAAAAGAGTTCCAAGACACGCTCTGGTTAAGGAAAGGGAATTAGAGCAAGCGCAGTTACCGCCCGCATGGTCAGCTCAACCGGCGGAGCTGTGTGTGCTTGGAAGAGCCTGGCACTGAAATGCCCTGAGCAGGAAGGCTCAAATATCTGCTGGGGACAGCATGGCAGCTAACAGGGTGGCAAAAGCAATTCTGACCTCTTCAGCAACCACTGGATCACTTATTAAGGTATTTCTAAAACAATTAACTCCAAGATAAGGGAATGTGGAAGCAACAGACTGAGATGGGGAACTCATTGTACAGGAAAGATCCTTCAGGGGGTTATGGCTGCTTTAGGAATACAGTGGGACCTCCACAAGCCCTGGCACCCCCAGAGCTCAGGTCAGGTAGAAAGAACGAATGGAGAAATAAAGAAACTCCTTTGGGAGTGGGTGATAGAAATAAAGATGCCACAGGACAGGCTGTTGCCATTGGCTTTGGCAAGTATAAGAGCCAGACCCAGGGCAGATATTCAATTGTGCCCCTTGAAATTGGTGTTTGGAATTCCTTACCCTGCTAATTCTCCACCTAGTGAAGAGTGGAGATAAGGGATGTAAATTTCAAACAGTCTGTGGCCACAATCCTGTCTCCTGTGAAATCTCTCCCACACGAAGCTGGGCTGGCACAGAGCCTGCCTTGGCACTTTGCTGTTCCCAACATCCAACCAGGACATCGGGTCCTGCCTAAGGAGTGCAGAGAAGCACCACTGGTGGCCAAGTGCCGTGGCCCATCCCAAGTGTCCCTGAGCACAGAAACAGCCCCAGCACAGCTCAGCACGGGGGGACCCCTCACCCTGGGCTCAGGGGCTCTCAAGCCCCGCAGATTTGCACTTCCCGGCTGCAGCAGCAGCACGGGAGGCCCCACTGAGCCTGCACTGAAGGCACCGCAGCAGCAGCCAGGGCTCCACAGCGGGGGCAGCCCCTGGGCCTGCCCACACATCCTCTGCTCAAATCCTCTGCCTGGGCACCCTCCTTTGGCATCTCCAGCCCCTGGGGCCAATCCTTGCTGCCACTGCTGCAGCTTGGCTGCTTTCTGTGCCTGCACTGCCACAGCTGCAGGGAACACAACGGCACAATTCCACTCTGCCTCCCATTACACTCACACACTGGGCTGCCTGGGATTCGATTACTGGAAAATATACCAACTTCAAATTTTTTGAAATCCCATTTCATTTCACTGGCTTCGTTTGCCTTTGCCTGGGGAAAATAATTTTAAAGGGTTTTTAATGGATGTTTTACCACTCAACAGAGATGAGCTTAGCATCTCAACAAACTGGGAATAGCCCAAAAGATCACCACAAAGGTAACAACCAGGAACAAAACATCAAGGACCATTAGCAAACATCAAGGAACACCCACCTCAGAGACTGCCCCAAAGAATAGCTGGAGGCACCTGGTCTGGAAAAGGATGAGAAGGAAATCCAGGAGAGGGGACCTAATTACCATCAGAGAAGAAATCTGGGTCCAATAGGAAACCAAATACTAAGAACAACCCAACTTAGAAGTGTTGAATACCTAACCAATGGATTTCAATGGGTTCAGCTGGATGAAACTTATGAAAAATCTACTAAAACTCACGTGCCATGGAATGATGCTCTCTGCACACCCAGGCTATGTGTGGATAAAATGATTTCTGTCGCACATCCTGGCAAGAATCAAGTAATGCCTTGACTCTTTAACACTAAAACATGAAGTAAAAAGCAGATTAGAAGGGGGCCACATGTGAGTCATCCAATGGCTGCTCTGGAACACAAGCATTGGTTTCAGGCAACCAGGAGAGGAGCTTTGGAAATGCAAATTAAAACTGCTGAGGCAAAGTACCCATTTACCATTTGAATTACAGGATTACAAGCTGTCCTCCAAATAATAACCAATCAGACAGACTGAGCTCCTCACCTTCCTGCCGACCCAACCACGACAAGCAAGAAGGCAACATTTGTGGAAAATTAAATGACTGAAACTGATGTTTGCAAATAGATTATAACCGTGAAGTGGTGACAGAGATAAAAACGGAAATAAGAAAGGGACTCATATTCCAGTGAACTGGACACGCTTTCATGATTCCTAGGCAGACCATGGGTTAAACGAATGCTGCTCCTCCTCTGACATGCTGAGCAACTCCCATCTTTTTCCCATGCACGACACCTTGTTGAGTGCAGCTCATTCAGCAGCTGAGCAACGGGACGCAGGTGTCAGCCAGGCCTCCTGATCCAGAAACGCCTACAAAAGGACAGGCAGTGAGGGCACTGAGAATAATCCCAAAATCAAAAAAGGTCCAGGAAGAAGAAACAAGGTCGGTGAGTGAAGCTACCTGGAGATAGGGCCAGGGACTTATACATGAGAAAGCAATCGGAGAATCTTCAGTTTCAGAAAATTGGCACAGACTGCTGCTAAACCAAGATCCTGCTCAACTAATGAATTTCGAGTAGGAGAAACACTAAACACAGCCGGGAATATCGGCTGTTACACAGAAGGAGGGGTGCATATTAAGAGGGACATGCAGCAGGCAGATCGGGAAATCTGAACCTTCCAAGTGCCTCAGCGAGTGGGGAAAGGGAGACAGAGATGAGGCCGGGAAAATGAGGATTAAAAAGAAGGATGCGTTTTAGAGACCGCATGGCAAATGCCGCAGGGCTTCTCCCTTTGTTCATCAATAAAGTCACTTTTACAGGACTCCTCTGTCTCCTTTGGGCACACAAACCTCTGGCCACGTGAATTTTCCCACACAGCCCCGGGGCCTCTCTCAAACATCCCCTGCCCGCCTCGGGCTCCTGCCGGGCTGCAGGTGGGTCCCGGCTCCATCCCGGACTCACCCCCAGCTCCCACCGCCCTCAGCTCCCGCTCACCCCGAGCTCCCGGCGGTTCAGGGCAGCAGCGCTTCCTTGGCCCGATGCCCGGGCCGGGGCCAGAGCGGGAGCCGCTCCTCAGGCGAGGTTTCCGCGAAATGGCGGAGCTCGGGAAAGGAGGTCTGTGCCGTGTGCAGAGCCCGCCCCTCGCTGCGATTGGCTGATTCTGCCGTCACTCCTCGTTCTCGCCCGCTGATTGGGTAGAGCCGGAAAAAGCCCAGCCCAGGTGCTGCCGCTAGGGCGCTCCTGGCGCAGCAAAGGCTCGGAGGCGGCCCTAACGCACCATCCCGGGCACAGGGCAGCCACCTCTGTGCTACCCACAGGAACCGGGACGAGCCAGCGCTGCTCCGGCAGCGGCTCCTGCCAAGGCCCCAGCGGGAAGGAGACCGCGGGCAGCCGCTCCCGCAGCGCCCTCAGCCCAGGGGGAACACGGGCCGGGCACGGCACAACGAACCCGCCAGAGCCGCCTGCCGCCCCCTCCGTCCGCAGCGAGCCCCGAGCCCCCGCAGAACCGAGCGCGACTCCCACCTGCGCTGGGGCTGCCTCCGAGCTCCGCCGCCGCCTCACCGGGCTCCGGCCGCTGCCGCCGCTCCCGGGCCCGCACAGACGCTGCCACAGGGCGCCTTTGGCCCCGGGTCCGGGCTTGTCCCCGCCCTGCCCAATCAGCGGGCGAGAACGAGGAGTGACGGCAGAATCAGCCAATGGCAGCGAGGGGCGGGCTGTGCAGCCGGCAGCAGCCTCGGCCCGCTTCGCAGGGCCCCCCGGGCTGTGTGAGGGCAGAGCCGGAGGTGAGGAGCAGCCTGGAACGGGCCCGGGCCCGAGGCGGGATTGGCCTGAAAACACAAACAAAGCTCTCTGCAGCTCCCGGCACGCCTTTCCCAGCCCTGCATGTTCGCTGGCTCCGGCTCTGTGGGAAGCCCTGGAGTCTCACTTCTCTTACCCCCTAATTAGGAGCATCAGTGCATGGCTTTGATTTCCCCCAAAATGGGAAAACTGCCCCAAACCCCTTGGATGAGTGGAGGAGGGGTGAAATTTCTGGCAGAAAACTCCACGTACTCAGAGCAGGATAATGAGAAGTAAATGAAGACCCTTTAAACCAGATTTCCCCCATCCCTCCCTTCTTCCAGCTGCACCTTCTACCCTGGCAGTGCAGGGTGTGAGAAATGATGCTCCTTTTTTTTAAACTTTCAGAGATTTATTAAAGCTTAGCATAAAATACACCAGAAGAACGAATAAGGAGAACAATCAGCGCAGGGAGCACAGGACTAAACCCCCACCTGCTCACCTACACAATGGATGTTCTGCCTTTTATGTCCCTGGGCTCTCCCAAGGTCTTGTTGCTGAACTCCTTCTCTGCCTTCCATGGCTGGAGACTTTCTTACAGCTTGGCTGCAGGGCAGGTGTAGGAACAAGCCGGCCCTGGCCAAATGCCCCGACTACCTGAGCCATGTCTGACAGCAATACAAGGGGGAGGGGAAAGAGGACTATGGGAGGATATATTACAAAACCGTCATTGCACATCCACAAAATTTATCTTTAAGATAAATACATTATTTATCCTTTAACTGCAAGAGCCAACCATCGCACTACTCATATATAACAGCGGGGACTGCGCCAGACCCCCAAATCAGAGGGACATGGAGCCAGCTCCAGTCCCCCCAGTCAGTGGGGGCAGAGACTACCCCCAGCCCCCCTGTGTATTGCATCAGCCTAATACATATTTACAAAAGGTTATGCATATTCAAACATTTTAACACAGTTCCTCCCCCATCCCACCTTTTTCAAGCAGTTATCCCACTCCAGATCATGCGTTAGTTTTCAATATATTCAACAGGATTCAATTTATTCATTGGTTAAGTGTCAACGTTACAACTCTTCACCAGCATTAGTATCGCAACACTACCTTTGCATTAAAAGATCTCTAAACTTTAGTAAAACTTCTTTTACAAAAGTCAACTTTCTAAAACACATAGTATTCACTTTAATGACTGCTAAAGCCAACACTGTCATATATTTATCACAGTGGCCTTGAGCTTAGAGCCAGGCTTGGTCTGGGGAGTGCAACTGGGGCTGCCATTGGGCTTAGGTCCAAGAATGGTGTTGGCCTTAGGGCAGGATTTGGGGCTGAGTTTGGGAGTTCAAGCTACAGCTGGCATTGGAGTGTGGGCTGGCACTCAAAGCTGCACTTAGGGCTTGAGACTGCCATTGGTATTGAGCTTAGAGTTGCAGTTGGGGCTGGCTTTGGGCTTAGGGCTAAATGTGGCATTTGGTTTAGGGTTGAGCATTTGGCAAGGGGCTGGAATTGAAGCTGGGCTTTGCAGTTAGGGCTGGGTTTTAGATTAGCGCTGGAATTGGGGTTAAGGCTAAATGTGCCATTTGCCTTAGGCCTGGCCTTGAGGTTGGCTCTGGGGCTGCACCAGTCCGGCACTGGGATGAGAATAAATCCGGGGGTGAGTGTCTCACCATGGAGTGAGATTGACTCAGGATCAGGGTGAGTTTTGGGACCGAGTGCTCACCCAGACAGACAGGGGAGATGTCGCTGCAGGATGTCCCTGGCATCGTCACAGCCCTGCTCAGGCACCACCAAAAGGCAGCAGGAGCTGGCTGGTGCCACATCCAGGTGCTCCCACCACCCAGAATATCCCTCTGGCCAGTCTGTTCAGCTGTCCTGGACATGCTCCCTCCAGGCTCTTTGTCACCTCCTCCATGGCAGAGCATGGGATATTGAGTAGCTGCACACAAGCGGCTCCAGGACAGTTCCTGCTGGGACATTTGCCTCTGGGAACATCTCCTTGGACACGGCTGGGCTCCCCTTTTTACTTCCAGGCATTTCCTGCCCATCTGCATCCTCAGGGATGAGGCTGTTTGTCTCACAGCGTGGCTCTGAGGGAGCAGGGAGGCCTGTCCGAAGGGCTGCCTCCCTCTGCACTCTGGCAGCTCTCACCGAGGTTCTGCCAGGGGTGAAGGCTATTGCAGAAATATCCCAAGGCTGGAGATCTCCCTCATCCTACTCCTGCACACAGCAACACCAGCTTTTTCTCTGGAGGAACCTGTTCCAACACTATACCGACAGTCTTCTGAAACTAATGGGGCAGGAAACCAGCTCCTTTACAATGCCTTTACTAGAAATCACTTCTGGGTGGGGTTCACCAAACGTCTGCGCACACCACTGTGGCTCACCAAAAGGCGTTCCCAAGAAAACGAAGTTCTTCAGCTCTGTCTTCGCAGACAGACTTCGATCTGCCGTTCACACAGGTCCCTAGAAAAGCTACTACAGCTCACTATCGCAAGGGGAGGTCCTGAAGGTAGGGTGCTATTTAGGTCACGGTGCAGCTCCGGATGGTGACTTTGCCTTCTCCGTTAGTTTTGCTCCCAGCTCTGGAACACTATTCTCAGTCTTAGATATTATTTGAGCTCGTTGTTTTAGGGGTTTCAGCTCTTAATGATGTCCCAGCATTCTCTACGTCTTTCATTTGCATGTCACTCCTCCTCCTCTGTCACAGGCGCCATTTTGGGGAGGCAACGAGGGTATTAACCCGACGCGAGGGAAAGGGACAATTGGGGCCGAAAACAGGGTGAGGCCAAGAACTTAACATTAACAATTAACATTACAGACAACTGGAAACATTTATAAAAACACACAATTTTAACCGCTGTAGAACTTTCTCTGGGGAATGTCCCCGTGATACCACTTGGCCTGCCCGGGACCCCAGCAGGGGCCGGAACCACGGGCAGCACCCCGCCGCTTCCCACGGGAACGGGATCGGGGTCGGGACCGGGACCAGGGACAGGAAGGGGAACGGGAACCGAATCGGCACCAAGGACAGGAAGGGAAGCGGGATCGGGATTGAGGACAGCCGGCCCGCGCAAACAGGAGCGGGGAGCAGGACAGCCGTCCCGCGTATACGGGAGAGGGGAGCAGGACAGCCATCCCGCGCAAACACGAGCGGAGGCGGGGGGAGCAGCCGGCCCGCGCAAGCCAGGAGCAGAGCAAAACCCCTTCAGAAGGATTCATTCATAACACTTCTGCTGTGGCACGGCCACAGCATCCTTAAAGCCGTGCACTAGGAAATGACAGCCCCTGGCAATTGCTGCTGTGTGTCTGGCTGCAGGAAACCCCTTCTGCAATGGCCTTGGTCTCCAGTTTTGCTTTCTGGATTTTCCTAGCCAATCTGCATTGATTGCCAGCGAAAATCGCGAGGGTGCCGCGTTGACAGCGGCCGAAAGCGCCGAGTGGCGGCCACCAAACCAGCACAGCAACTCCCGGCGTTCGCCAGCCCAGAGGAGGCGCGGGCAGCGTGGCCGAGGGTGGAGAACCAGCCTGGCTGTGCGGGAGGGGTCTCACAAACCTCGGAGCTTGCCAACCCAGTTAAAGCTGCTCTCGGTGCTGCCCAAGGTCTCAGTCAGGCCCTTCTCCGGACCCCTCCATGAAGTCGCCGCCGCCCGAGCGAGGATGGGAGCAGGCGGAGTCGCGGAGCACCGGGCTGGGGCGGCGGCGCCGGGCGCGGTTCGCGGTAGCGCCGCTGGAGAGCGGGACTGACCCGCGGGCACCGAACTGTGCCGGGCTCCCTGCGGACAGGGACACACAACACAGACAACACGGAGCCGCGAGAGCCCACGGCGGGGAGGAGCTTTTCGGCAGCTGCCCCACGCTGAGAAGCCAAAAGGCACCGGGAAGGGGGAGGGAGCCGGGCTGTGCCGCTTCCCCTGTAACACCCGCCGGCACAAAGCCGCAGGACCGGGGCGCCGAGCCGAGGAGGAGAGGAACGGCGGAATCCACCCAGTGCTATGGGGGTCCCTGGATCGTAGGCAAAGTGTTTTTACATTCCGAGATGAACGTAAAACCTTTTTTTCTTCTCCTTTCTCTCTTTTTCCTTCCTTTCTTTTCCCTTCTTTTTCCTCCCAGCTAATTGGGAAGGCAAGATTTCTTGCGAGGATCTGCATTTGGCTGTCAGGAAGGCAGCATTTGTTGTGAGAACCAGTGATTGCGGGAAGAATGGAACTGAGAGCAAGTAAGGAAACCCCAAGGGGAAAAAGAAATGAAAAGATATCAACAGATATACCCTTAAATATCCCCCTGGGAAGAAAACGAGCCCGGTGGAAATATGACTCCAACAAGAAAGAACTTACCAGCAGTGTATAATAGAATACACTAGGAGAGAAATTAAGTCTGACTATGTATAGTGGCCGTGGGATGAGTCAAATGAGGAATGGATATGACAGGTTTTAAACATCCGTGTGAAAGCTAAGGAACAACCCTGGTACAGATCTGGGAGAGGGGATTTCTCACCAAATAACCTTTCTAGCAGTGGCCTCTCAGTCCTGAATCTCAAGGGAAAGCTACTCTGCACCCCATCCATACAAACAGAAAATCCTGGATTTGGGAGAAACACTAACTTGGGGTGTGCTTTGTTTTCCTCCTCCCTTTTGCCACTTCCTGCCTTTTTCTCTCTCTCTGTGAACACTAATTTTTTGTTGTACACTTTCTCTCAGATAATTTAACTGCTTACCATATCAAGTGTAACACTTGTTCTCCACCCAAATTTAACACAAGCAGGTGCTACTTTTCTTTCAGGTTAAGATAGCCTGAATTCAGTGATTTCAAAATGAATAAATTGCCTTTCCCTCTTTTAGTCTGAAATGAGCTACTGCCACTAGCACTTCCCCTTCCCTTCCTCTCCTGAAAGACAAACAACCCCACTGGGATGGCAGGAGCTGCGCCTGGGAACTTCTGCCTTTGGAGTTGTGTCTCCTCCTCCTGCGGCCAGTGCTCAAAGCCCAGAGGAAATGCTCTGTGAGCTTTAAGCTCTGGCAGCTCGGTTAGAGCCTACATGGGAGGAGGAGAAGGTTCACCAGAGCCCCTCTACTGCCGTGCTGGCTCCAGGGCAAAGACTGGAATGGAAGGCAGCCAATGTACAAACCCCATCTGCTCTGCTAGCTCCTGTGGGAATGAGGTGCTGCAGAGAGGAAGATTTGGGTGAGAATGTGGTTCTCTGAGAAGGCCAGAACTAAATGCTTGCATGGAGATTTTGGCTTCTGGAGCAGTGGGGTAGGGCTGTTTGTTATTGGTTACTACTCCTACATCCCATAATGATGTAAGGGGTGAGGGATGCCACATGTGCTGTGCACTGGCAGTGATCCTCAAGAAATCCTTCTAATCCTCTCTTTTGAGCAAGTCAAGCTCCTGGGAAAGACAGGACCAAAAAAAATAAAAGGTGCTCAGTTTTGTGCCCTTCTTCCCTTGTAGGGTGAGGGGCAGGAGGTAGAGGTCCAGTATGGTCTCTCTTTGACCTTCCTTTGAGACAACTATGTCTACTCCCAGTGCATCCACTGCTGTTCTCGCCCACATCCCCTAGAAACTGCTGCCGTCAAGAGGAGAGGCGATGCCAGGTGCAAGCCTCTCTATAACTGCAATGCTCCCTAAGCCAGTTCCCTTGTGTCAGCAGTGGTGGGCAACTCCCTTAGGGTGAAGCACGTGAGGCACTACTGGGGTGGAAATAGCCATGAAGAATAGAACTGCCTGCTAATCTGTATTTGTTCAACAAGACTTCCTGAGTCTGTGCTCTCTGGCCTCTGGCTGAATCTCAGACACATTAAGCATTTCAGTTCCTTGTTCCAATACTCAACAAGAAGCTGCTATGTAGAAAAATGTTAGCTGATGTACATTGTCTTCAGTGTCTGTCTTTTAGAGAAAGAGCAGCTTTTAACCCCTCAGTGGGGAGGTCCCTTTCAGGTAGGTACTGCTCACCACAGAATCAGCTGTGGGAACTGCAGAGTGGGAGTGGACTCATGGCAACAGAATTAAAGGCCCAGTAAAAGAACCCAAAGAATAAACTATAATATCCAGAGTGGGTAGATAGAGTGAACTGACTCTCAAGCAGAGACTGAGAGATAACCAAAGAATTAGGAGGACATCGGAAAAGAGGGAGAAGCTTTCACCAGCTGGCTCAAAGATTTCTTTAACAACACTTTGGGGGGGAAGGGGGTTGAACTATGTCAGTTTTTTATGTATTGTCCTGTTTTAATGGCTGGAAATTACAAGCATCTGTTGAGAGGAAGTACACAGGGTAAGAGCTGCTGGAGTGGTTTCCTTAGGAACCAACAAGCGGAATCAGGCAAGAAATAGAGGGCAAGACCTGGTTGGCCCCTGTGTTCACCACTGAGAAGATTGTGTAGTCCTGCTGTGGGCAGCAACCCGGTAGTCATGGTAAGGTGCGGGCAAAAAAGCCATACCAGAACTCTATCATTCCTCAGTTGGCGTTTAACAGGTAAGATGCACCTGCTATAGGCAGTAACCCCATCAGCATGGTAGATGGCCGTACCAGGCCTCTGTGATTCCCTTTTGTCAATTGCAAATATGTGGGGCCTAAGGAAAACCTGAGATTTTTCTCTTCCAACTGTCATCACCCACCTCAACTGATGCTAGTATGATAAAACTCACTTTTGAGGAGAAAGAGTGAATCATCAGAATAGAAAATAATAGTCAATTGTTAGAGCCAAATGACTTACGAAAAGGAAAAGGGAGGTTTATATAGCTAATTAATGGAATGGTTCGTTCTAACAGTTAAAGGATAAAGAGTGTATGTATGTTAAAGATAAGTTTTGTGGATGTATAATGATGGTTTTGTAATATAATCCTCCCATAGTCCTCTTTCCCCTCTCCCTTGTATTGCTGTCAGACATGGCTCAGGTAGTCGGGGCATTTGGCCAGGGCCGGCTTGTTCCTACACCTGCCCTGCAGCCAAGCTGTAAGAAAGTCACCAGCCATGGACGGCAGAGAAGGAGCTCAGCGACAAGATTTTGGGAGGGCCCGGGGGCATAAAAGGCAGAACATCCATTGTGTAGGTGAGCAGGTGGGGGTTTAGTCCTGTGCTCCCAGCACTGATTGTTCTCCTTATTCAGTCTTTTGTTGTATTTTTATCCTAGAACTTAATGAAACGCTGAAAATTTTAAAAAAGTGAGCGTTGTTTCTCACAGCCTGCACTGCAGGGTAGGAGGTGCAGCTGGAATGAGGGAGGGATGGGGGAAAGCTGGTCTTAAGGATCATCGTTTACTTCCCATTATCCTGCTCTGAGTTTTTAGAATTTTCTGCCAGAAATCTCTCCCCTCCTCCACTCATCCACATGGGTTTGGGGCAGTTTTCCCATTTTGAGGGAAATCAAATCCGTGCACTGATGCTCCTTCATACGGGTGTTACAGGGGAAGCGGCACAGCCCGGCTCCCTCCCCCTTCCCGGTGCCTTTTGGCTTCTCAGCGTGGGGCAGCTGCCGAAAAGCCCCTCCCCGCCGTGGGCTCTCGCGGCTCCGTGTTGTCTGTGTTGTGTGTCCCTGTCCGCAGGGAGCCCGGCACAGTTCGGTGCCCGCGGGTCAGTCCCGCTCTCCAGCGGCGCTACCGCGAACCGCGCCCGGCGCCGCCGCCCCAGCCCGGTGCTCCGCGACTCCGCCTGCTCCCATCCTCGCTCGGGCGGCGGCGACTTCATGGAGGGGTCCGGAGAAGGGCCTGACTGAGACCTTGGGCAGCACCGAGAGCAGCTTTAACTGGGTTGGCAAGCTCCGAGGTTTGTGAGACCCCTCCCGCACAGCCAGGCTGGTTCTCCACCCTCGGCCACGCTGCCCGCGCCTCCTCTGGGCTGGCGAACGCCGGGAGTTGCTGTGCTGGTTTGGTGGCCGCCACTCGGCGCTTTCGGCCGCTGTCAACGCGGCACCCTCGCGATTTTCGCTGGCAATCAATGCAGATTGGCTAGGAAAATCCAGAAAGCAAAACTGGAGACCAAGGCCATTGCAGAAGGGGTTTCCTGCAGCCAGACACACAGCAGCAATTGCCAGGGGCTGTCATTTCCTAGTGCACGGCTTTAAGGATGCTGTGGCCGTGCCACAGCAGAAGTGTTATGAATGAATCCTTCTGAAGGGGTTTTGTTCTGCTCCTGGCTTGCGCGGGCCGGCTGCCCGCCCCCGCCCCCCGCTCGTGTTTGCGCGGGATGGCTGTCCTGCTCCTCGCTCCTGTTTGCGCGGGATGGCTGCCGTGCTTCCGCTCCTGTTTGCGCGGGCCGGCTGTCCTGCTCCCCGCTCCTGTTTGCGCGGGCCGGCTGTCCTCAATCCCGATCCCGCTTCCCTTCCTGTCCTTGGTGCCGATTCGGTTCCCGTTCCCCTTCCTGTCCCTGGTCCCGGTCCCGACCCCGATCCCGTTCCCGTGGGAAGCGGCGGGGTGCTGCCCGTGGTTCCAGCCCCTGCTGGGGTCCCGGGCAGGCCAAGTGGTATCACGGGGACATTCCCCAGAGAAAGTTCTACAGCGGTTAAAATTGTGTGTTTTTATAAATGTTTCCAGTTGTCTGTAATGTTAATTGTTAATGTTAAGTTCTTGGCCTCACCCTGTTTTCGGCCCCAATTGTCCCTTTCCCTCGCGTCGGGTTAATGCCCTCGCTGCCTCCCCAAAATGGCGCCTGTGACAGAGGAGGAGGAGTGACATGCAAATGAAAGACGTAGAGAATGCTGGGACATCATTAAGAGCTGAAACCCCTAAAACAACGAGCTCAAATAATATCTAAGACTGAGAATAGTGTTCCAGAGCTGGGAGCAAAACTAACGGAGAAGGCAAAGTCACCATCCGGAGCTGCACCGTGACCTAAATAGCACCCTACCTTCAGGACCTCCCCTTGCGATAGTGAGCTGCAGTAGCTTTTCTAGGGACATATGTGAGGAGTGGCTCCCGGGCTGGGCCCGGCCCGGGCATCGGGCCAAGGAGTCGCTGCTGCCCTGAACCGCCAGGAGCTCGGGGTGAGCGGGAGCTGCGGGCGGTGGGATCTGGGGGTGAGTCCGGGATGGAGCCGGGACCCACCTGGAGCCCCGGCAGGAGCCCGAGGCGGGCGAGGGATGTTTGAGAGAGGCCCTGGGGCTGTGCGGGAAAATTCACGTGGCCAGAGTTTTGTGTGCACAAAGGAGACAGAGGAGTCCTGTAAAAGTGGCTTTATTGATGAACAAAGGGAGAAGCCATGCGGCATTTGCCATGCGGTCTCTAAAACGCCGCCTCCTTTTTATCCTCTTTTTCCCGGCTGCATCTCCCTCTCCATTTTCCCCACTGGCTGAGGTACTTGGAAGGTTCAGACTTCTCGTTTCTCATAGTGCATGTCCCCTATAATATGCACCCCCACTACGATATTAATCTAATTGCTTTCACTCCGTCCTCTTCTTTCCTCAAGAACTCTCTTTACAATCTTTTACGTACTATTTACTCCATCTCTTTTTCTGGGTCCTCTCTGGTTTTGGGATTATTCTCAGTGCCCTCACTGCCTGTCCTTTTGTAGCCGTTTCTGCATCAGGAGGCCTGGCTGCCACCTGCATCCCCTTGCTCAGCTACTGAATGAGCTGCACTCAGCAAGGTGTCGTGCATGAGAAAAAGATGAGGGTTGCTGCAGCACATCAGAGGAGGAGCAGCATTCATTTAAACCATGGTCTGCCTGGGATCTACAAAAACGTGCCCCATTCCTCTTCTTTCTACATTTGGACAGGAATATGAGCTAGTTTCTTATTTCTATTGTTATCTGTTTCACCATTTTCCTGTTATCGTGTATTTGCAAACAGCAGTTTGAATAGTTTAATTTTCCATACATGTCGCCTTCTACCTTGGCATGGTTTTGTCGGAAAGAAGACCAGGAGCTGTATCTTTCTGGTTGTTTAGTATTTCGAGGACACCTCTGTAATTCAAATGATAAATGGGTACTTTTCCCCGGCAGAGTTAATTTGCGTTTCTAAAGCTCCTCTCTGGACTACCTAGAACCAATGCATCCTTCTACAGCAACCATTGCAGGACTCACACGTGGCCCCCGCACAATCTGCTTTTAATTTGGTATCTTTAGAGAGTCAAGGCATTATTTGATTCATGCCAGGATATCTGACAGAAATACTTTCATCCACAAATAGCCCGAATGTGCAGAGAAAATCATTCCATGACATATTAGTTTTATTGAATTTTTCTTAAACTTTATACAATCAGAAGCCATTGAAATGCATTGGTTAGATGCTCGTTGCTTTTAAGTTGGGTGGTTCTCAGTATTTAGTGTCCTATTGGCCCGGGATTTTTCTTCCTATGATGTTAATTTGGTCACAGTCCTGATTTTCACCCTCAGGCTTTCCCAGGCCGGGTGTTTCAGCACTGACCGGGGCTGTGTCTGGTGTGGGTGTTCTTTGATGTTTGCTGATTGCCGATGATGTTTTGTTGATGGTTGTTATCTTTCTGGGTATCTTTTGGGCCATTCCCAGTGTATTGAGATGTTAAACTCATCTCTGTTGAATGGTGTAACATCACTTAAAAAATTCCTTTCCCCAAAGCAAAGGCAAACCAAGCCTGAGTATGGAAGGAAAATTTAAAAAAATTTAAACTAGGTATATTTTCCAAAACCAGCCGAGTTTTTTTGTGATTTTCTAATACCCCCCAGCCCAGTGTGTGAGTGTAATGGAGAGGCAGAGTAGAATTGTGCCGTTGTGTTCCCCAACAGCTATGGCAGTGCAGGCACAGAAAGCAGCCAAGCTGCAGCAGTGACAGCAAGGATTGGCCCCAGGGGCTGGAGATGCCAAAGAAGGGTGCCCAGGCAGAGGATTTGAGCAGAGGATGTGTGGGCAGGCCCAGGGGCTTCCCCCGCTGTGGAGCCCTGGCTGCTGCTGGGTTGCCTTCAGTGTAGACTCAGTGGGGCCTCCCGTGCTGAGCTGTGGGGCTTGAGAGCCCCTGAGCCCAGGGTGAGGGGTCCCCCCGTGCTGAGCTGTGCTGGGGCTGTTTCTGTGCTCAGCGACACTTGGGATGGGCCATGGCACTTGGCCACCAATGGTGCTTCTCTGCACTCCTTAGGCAGAATGTAAGGGTTGCTCTAATTAATTCCCTTTCCTTAACCAGAGCATGTCTTGGAACTCTTTTCCCTTCTCCTGCCCTTGCAGACCCATCCATAAACACATTTTGTCCCTCAGGCCAGGGAATGTCTCCTCAATTTCTCCCAGCCTGGCTTCTGGAGCTCTGTCACTTGAATGCAGCCATGGGTTTGTTCCCAGCCCTTGTGCAGGCTGTTCAAACAGGAGGCTGGGTTAAACCCTTCCCCTGTCCTCAATTCTAAATCCTCGTGTGCCACTGAACAAATTTCATTGTGTAATTACTGAGCACTGCTCATCCTTGTAGAGGCTCTTTTGGTTATCAAAGCTTTAACTTGGTGCCAGACTTGAACAACAGGAGATCCTCCTGCCTTCAGTTTTTGGGCCTCAGGTCCTATTAAAGATGTGGCTGCACAATTCTATAGAAAAGAAGGCCAATCTGGCCACTGGGTTAAATATTTGAGCACTATACTTCCCTTGGCATGGCCCTGTTTATAATCCACTTACAATTCTCATTTCTTCTCTGAATCTGGTAGAGCCATTGCTGCAGCATCAATCATTTGTTTTTTTAAAATTTTCTGAAGTTATGTTTTTTTTTCTTCTATCTTTACCACAAGATGGAGGCTATCTGGGCTTAAAAAGTCACTCAGTGTTCTGGCTAGAACAGTGCATCTTCAATCCACGTCCAGCAATTTCTTATCAATTCTTAGACTTCTTGCAACTCTTTTTTAGTTTTGGATTACTTCTGAGATTCCCTGGTCCCTCTCTGGGTCAATAAATCACAAAATTCAGTCAAAATATTTTCCAAATATTTAAACTTTTTCTCCAGCATTTGTGCTTTTTTTTTCAAATACTCAAAGATGCTTTTCAGCCTGGACATTCAGCCATTTCACAGAGGTATCTTCCACCACTTCTTGTTGTCCTCCTGATTGGAGCAAGTCATCCACATCTTGCATTAATGCAATGGGTTAATGGGGTGAGGTAAATTCTTGTGATATTTTCTGCAAGGCTTGCCCCAATAAGGCTGGTGCTTCCGTGCATCCCTGCAGAAGGAGCGTCCATGTCTTTACCATTTTCCCTTCTACCTCTTGTTCCCACTCAAAGCAAAATGCAGTTTACCATCATGTGTGAGTGGGCATCCCCAGAAAGCATCTTTGACATCAAGTACTGGATGGTGGCAGTGTGAGGAGGGAACCTGGTTCAAGATGGTGTAAGGATCTGAGACTCCCTGGATGCTGGGGCCCCCTTAATATGCACCCCACTTTTGTATAGCTTACGGTATCCATGGGTCTGTTAAGTCTTTGTTGTTCTGAAAGTTCAAGAATTTAGCAGGACCTTGGCTGGGCAGCAGTCTGTGTGGTCAATTAACAACATTTTCTGAGACTAGTGGCTTCTGCTGTCACTTCCTTATGTACAAATCCCTGGCCCTGTCTCCAAGGGGATTCCCAGCATCTGTTTGTAAAGACACTTTCCTGTTCTTCCTTCCACGGGGGTCCAGGCAGAGCCACAGCTCCCAGCGTTCCCCACCTGGAGCCCACCTGCGCCCCCCACGAGGGGAATTTGGGGAGGTGGGAGGGGGCAGCGCCAAGGCCAGGCCCCCCCACGCTGTCTTGGCAGGAGTGGCTGCAGTGGGTACTGAGTGCAGGTGGGAGCGGCCGAGAGCCCAGCGCTGCCCTAGCCCGAGCTGCTCCAGCCCAGCCCGAGCTGCCCCAGCTCCACCCCTGCCCCTGCGCTGGGATGCTGTGGGTTTGGGGGGAAGAGGGAGCCGGCAATGGCTGCTGGGCTTGGGGGCAGCAGGGAGAAGGTAAGGAGAAGCAGGGCTGAAGAACAAAATGGTCAAAGTCTGCACATGGGAGGACAAGGTGGGGTTGGGCAGGAGAAGGAGGACTAGTAGGACGAATAGGAGTGTGAGAGACAGTAGGGACACAGGAGAAGGAGGAGCAGAAACAGGAAGCAGCACAAGGTTCCACCCCTCCCTGTATCTGCAGCCTCTCCCCCAGCGCTAGGAGCCTTCTCCCCCCCACATGCAGCAGGCGACAGGGGAAGGGAATCCATGACTTCCACAGTGGTGAATCTTGGTGTTTCTGAGCTTTATTGGGCTGAACATTGGTGCTTTGGTTTTTTATGGGGCCTGAATCTTTAATATTCTGCAGGAGCTTTTGGCTGAATCTTGCTGTCTGGGGAGTTTTTGATCTGTGTTATGATGTTTGGATGATGTTTGGGCTGAGTCTTGGTGTTTGTGAGGTTCTTACAGACACAAGATGCCCACTGATTCCCTAAGATGAACTTGAGCAAGGAGGAAACCCCAGTCCAAGGCATTTTCTTCTTGTTTTTTTCTGAAACCAGACTTTTTCATTCCCAAGGCGTGGGCAGATGGAGCAGGAGGAAAAGCCCCGAAGATCCCTCAAGTGGAGGGGCTGCAAACCCAGCCCAGAAAGCTGCGAGGAAGAAAGACCCTCCCTGAGCCGGGAAGGCGGCCAGAGATACAGGCAGAGCTCAGAGCTGGTGGAGAATCCTCATGGAAGGGAGATGCCCCACGAGTGCCTGGAATTTTGGAAGGATTTCTGCCGTAACTCCCAGCTGATGCAACACCAGAGGATCCACCCTCAGGAACGGCCCTACAAGTGTGGGGAATGTGGAAAGAACTTCAGTGACATCTCCATCCTGATGCAGCACCAGGTGACCCACTGTCAGGGTCCACACCACATGCGGAGTCCTGATAGGTTTGTTTTAGGGATCTCAAAGCACAAAAGACACAGCAGGGGACAAAACCAGTTTACTTTTGCAAAAATGCACTTTATTTAGTGCCAACAAAATGTGATAGCGGGAGAAAGAGACAGAGAGAGAAAAGGGGTTGGGATTATAGCTACCAAGACGGTCAAACAATCCTCGTGGAACCAGCCAATAGATGTCCGTTGCCGTCCGGGGAGATCTCGGGGATCTTTGTTTGAGGATGTTTTTTATAGCCTTTTCCAAGGCATCAGGTGACTGGCCAAACAGGTGAGGACTTTCAGATTGCTTCGGGTTCCGTTGGGGAAAACAATCCCAAAACATGTCCAAGCGAACTCCCTGTTGGTGAAACAAACACAGGGCACTCCACCTCTGACCAGTTCATTGTTCTCACACCTGTGGGAGCCTTGTAGAGTAAACACAGTTCAGTGCACTGTGACTAGCAGTAAACCAGTCTCATGAGAAACCAGTCCTGGTCCAATGAGCACCACCTGGAACAATCACTTGGCGTTCCTCCCATCCCTGGTCAGCGCCTTTAAACTGCAGTTTGAGGGATTTTCTTAGGCCTCAGGTGAGGGTCGTTGGGCAAAGCAAACGAGAGGCTTTTAGATGAACCCTTACACCCCTCAGCGGTACCACGGGCATTGCCCGGCCGCTCCGTGTCCCCAGGCCACTGAGCCCCTCGGCGGCCAAACCGAGACGCGCCCGCACTGATGAGTGAGACCCGGGGCCCCGCTCGGACTCCCCGCTTCCGGCCTCTCCTGCATCTCCTGAGCACTGACCTCCCCAGCCTTACGCCTTCGTGACATTTCGGATTGAAGCCCAAGGCCAGCAAACAGAGCCAGAAGTGATCGCTCTTCCTCTTGGCAGCTCCGGGCAGCGGGCGGGCGGCAGGCACCGCCGGGCAGGTGGTGGGCCCTGCCAGGTGGGTGGCAGGCACCGCCATCGCCGCCATCCCCCCGAGACCGCCACAAAGTCCCGCGCGCGAGCTTGCCCACCCCGCCCACCAACCCTCGCGAGACTTCCCGCCCGCTCCCGGCGCCCGCAGGCAAGGCGAGCCGGGCGAGCTGCCTCACGGGAGCTGTAGTTCGGGCGCAAGGCCCTGCCATTTAAATAGGGTTTCTGTCATCGGATTGGAGAATTTTCGCAGCGGGGAAAAAAAACCAAACCAACAAAAAAACCCCACCCAGACCCTAGCAAGAAAAACTCCCACCGGCGAGCGGGCTGTGTGGTTCAAACTTTTATTCCAAGGCATTTCATGAGCAGACTTGTAGGCCCTCACAGTGACAGGAGCTGTCCGCAGCTCCCGGGACTGCGCTGCACTCACACCGGCACGGAGATAAAAGATTCATGTTCATCATAAAAGGATTGGGATTTGTACAAAGCAGAATACTTAGGACTAAAATGAAACATGACACTAAAGAAAGGAAAATATATGATTAAATCATTCTGTTTTAAATCTCCCTGTTTTGAATATTACGTTTTCTAAATAAGTTGTATCTGCTGGCAGCTTGCAAAACAAGGCTTTCACACAGCCCAACAGATTCTGCCAAATCAGGTTTCCTGCCTTTGTGTGATCAATTGCATCTTATCCCTAAGACCAGACTTCCCGACTTCTGCCATTTCTTATCTGCCAAGACAGATGGTTAACTATGGGACTTAATGAACTGCCTAGAGACTCACATCATCCAGTGATCCCACGGACCAGCACTGCTTACCTGGCAGAATTATGACAACAAAAAAATAACAATTATTGATGACTACAAGGAAACGATGCTATAAAAAGGAGCTGCAAACCAAAGTTTGGTGGAGCATGGAGTGGGCAATGGCCCCCATGTATCCCCAGTGCTCTGTCTATATAAAATAAAGCAATCTAAATTTTGCTGAATATTGAGGCTTTTGTTTCTCATTTATAACAAGTGGAACTGAAATTCAGAGGCAGCTCAGGATTTCTTTGACTATTGGAGACTTCTCTGAACTAATCTGTGGTTTTCAGACGTGACAAAGATGAGAGCATGTGCAGAGTGTCACAGGTAGTGGCTGAAAACTCTGCGGTTTTGGGGACATTGGTGCTTTGCCAAACAACACAACTGGAAATAAACTGCATCCCCAGCTGCTGCTGTGTGGGGAAATGTCAGGCACTGCAGCACAGGGAGCTTGGCAAGTGGATTTCCAAACCCTGCAGATGTTGCAGGGATTTATTTCAATGTTCGGTGCAGTGTGAAGATGCTCAGTCATCAGCTCATCATGAGGTAGCTGGAATATTTCTGAGATTGAAAGTGTAGAATTTAAAAATTCAAATTTAACAAATTTAAAGAATTTCTTAACCTCAAATCATGGTGGAATATGGAAACATGTGAAACATAGATATGAAACAAATATATGAAATATTCTACCAACTTTGACCCATTTGAAACAATCCAGAAATTCTGCATGTGAGACACCACTAGAAATGGCAACATAACACACACAAGTGGAGAGAGGAAAATCCTCCTGTCAGAGCAATCACATCTCCTTCCTTTACCAGGCTTAGTCTTTGTTCCAAAAGCCTTTTCCAATCTCTGCTACTTTGATATATTTAAAAGAGCTGTTCTAAAAAAAACATACACTTCCTTTTTTGACAAATAAAAGAAAATAATCACAGCTCCTGCAAAGGGCTGGGCTCAGCTGTCAGCCCAGGGTTGTGCTGCAGGATGGAATGCTGTACAGCAGCAGCATTACAAAGCCTTGCTGCCAGGGAGCAGGCTGCAGACAGCTCAGGGCATCACTCTTCATGTTTGGAGTTTTTTATTGCAGATTTCAAGCTGTTTCCTCTTAATAGAACTGTCTCTTCCTTCCACATGGCAGGGCCTCTTGGCTTGTTTGGTGTGGCATCAAACCCAGAGCTGATCTGCCCTCGTTCATCACAACAGGAGGTATCACAAAAATCTTCTCCTCAAGGAACAGGAAGGGTTTCCACCACTCTGCAGCTTTGTTTTTCCAGCTTGACCTTGGAACCTCTGCACTAAGGAGCCACAGCCCCAGGACTCTCAGTGGGTAAAGAACATTTTCGGTAGCACAGCTCCTGCTCAGGATCCTCCTTGGCAGAACTAGATAGCCAGCTCATGGTCACAAATGTGACTGAGGCTGATTTCCTCCAGGGTTTCTTATCCAAGCCTTTTCCCTGCCTGCATTTGGGTTTTGGGGTGGCAGTGAAAACACCCAGATCCCTTCTTAGACAGCAGCAGCAGAAGAGGGGGACTTTGGCAGGACAAACAAAAAGATACAACAAAAAGATGAACTTCTAGTCAAGTTTGTGTATGTTTAATACTCCCCCACCTTTTAGGGGCAAGCAGCCCATGGTTTAATAGCCCTGCAGACACAGTCCAGCTGAGCAATAATTGGAGTTTATTAGCTCAGAAAAGCCTTTTGAGGAACAGAAAGTGTTCCAGGCACCTCCTTTCCTCCATTAAGTGAAGGAAGATTATTTGTTTTGCAAGTCTTACACACAGGAAGCTTTGACAGCCTAAGGGCAGTTGGAAGGACAGAAGTCAAGGTGTTAAAAAAGCCCATCCTTTTCCCAAAATGTTCAGATTCATCCGCAGCATCACTGGTCACACTCAGCTCTTCCTCCTCAGCCTTCAGCTCTGTGCAAGACAAAGAAAGAGGAACCTACAGGATGTTTTGTCTTGTGCTTTTTCCCATTCCTCAAGCACTCTGTAATGCCTAAAAAAAAATCTCCAATCTATCACTCTCCCACCCTCCCCATACAGATCTGGGCACTTTGTGTAGTCACACATTGCTCCTTTGAAAAGGAGTCAGTCCCTATTTCTCCTTTGAAGTGTAAAGAAAAACACTCAACAGTTTTAGCCATATTCTATTCTCATTTATTCCCAGCAATTAAAACACACTCAGTTTGGGGTTTTGCCATGATCTTTAAAACTGTATTTTATTGGTAGCACAAAGAGAAATGTTAAAAGTCGGTAGATTTCAGTTGCAATCACTGACTTCTGCATTCTGATCAAGTCTACATTTTAACTTTAAATTGCACAGGTTACACAAACACTTCATACTACAAAAGATACAAAGAACAAGCCAGAATTAGGATTTAATCTTCTTTCTGTGAAAGTATTTTAACATTGACAAGAAAGCAGGAAGCATCAATTGTACAAGAGATTCATTCAGGGAAGTAGTTCAAATATTTCACTGTTCTGAGGCAGCAGGAGAAGTGGCAGAAAACATCTGCCCACCACAATTAGAGGAGCAGTTCTCTATTCTGTTTCCAGACTCTTCAGACCAAGGGATGAAACCTGCCATCACTAAACCTCAGTGGGGGAATGCAGCAGCAACATCAGCTCAGTGAAATCCTGGTGGGAGTGAATCAGCTCCCTCCCAGCGAGGCACAGTCTGAAAAACAGCTACTGGGAAAAGCAAGAAACAGATCTGTGACTGAACAAGAGTTCAGGAGAACATCTGGAAAGCTCTGTAAGAACTTCACAGATCTGTCTGCAAGGGTTTCTGAAGTCCAGGTCACATTCAGTGAAATCCTGAGTGCAAGAGCTGGGGTTGGTCCCTCCTGAGGGCAGGCACCTCATAGATGTGACCCCAAAGCAGCTGAGAACAAACATCTCAGGCTTCAACATTTTCAGCCTCTCTTTCCCTACTACTCCCAAGTACTTCAGGCACTGTGGGGGGCACATGTGGGAGCTCAGCTTCTTGATCCACAGCTGCAGGAGCAGAGGTTGCTGCTTCTTCTGGAAGTTCCACAGCTGGCTGCTCTGCCTCAGGTCCTGGGGTGAATCCCTTGCTCCCGTCCTGGCCCAGCTCACCCAGGGCTCCATCCTGCAGCTGCTGCAAGCTCTCAGTCCTGCAAGCCCTAAACAGCCCAAGCAGCTCCCAGCCCATGAGAGCAGGGGTTCTGCAGGTGTCTGCAGGAGGTTCAGGCTCATCTTCACTCCAGAGCTCTATGAGGCTGGCACAGTTTCCCTCCTGCAGGGTCATCCCAGCACCTGGGGCTCCCTCGGTGCCAGGCTGCTCCTCCTGTGCCACGGGCTCAGCACCCACAGCTGTGGCAGGAACATCTGGAACAGGTTTCATTCCCTATTCTGTCTCGCCCACTTTCTCCTGCTGGGTTAGGCCTTCAGCTTCTCCTTCAACCTCCTCATCAGTAGGGGCCACAGAGAAATCCACGGGATTCCAGGCTGCCTCCCACTCTGCTGCCCTTCCCAGGGGCTCTGCAGCCCAGCGGGGCTCTCCACTCTCGTCCAGAGCACCAGTGCAGGGCTGGCGCTCCTGGCTCAGCTCCTTGGAGCCCAGGGTGGGCATTCCCAGGGCTGGGGTGGGGGCTGTGTGTCAGAGAAGGGCTGGCTGTCCCAGGCCTCTGCAGGACAGGTGTGGTGTCTCTGGGCTCTGCTGCCTGCTGCTCCCTGCCCCTCTGGCAGGGCACACAGCACAGCAGCTGGCTGAGGCTGCTGCCCATGCTGCCACCACTGCACCTGCAGGAAAACAGCATTTGGGCACTTCTTGGCATTGATGCTTCCTCCTGTGCCAGAGGTGTGTTGGCTCAGCTCCCACAGGCACGGGTGGCTTTGCAGGAAAAGTCCTGCCCAAAGCACAGCCAAGGTCTGGCCTTTGCTCCTGCCACCAGAACCAAACTGAGCTTCCCACACCTGAAAAACGTTTTCCTGCCACACCTGGGGCAAGTGACACTGGGGCAGGAGGGAGAAAAGCACCAGTGCAAGAGAGTTCCAGAGCCAGACTCCTCTGGAGGGGCAAAACTCAACTTTTCAGCAAGGTGGATTCTCACAGTTGGAAATAAAATGAAATTTAAGATATCAAAGCCCTTTTGGGAGTTGAGAGGAGGTTAAAGTGCCTTAAGCCAACAATGTTGCTTGTCAGGAACTTCTGCTAACAAAAGAGCAGTGCTGAAATGAATTTGTGTAATAATAATGTCTCTTGCCCTCATCACCTCACAAAGAGTCAGGCTTGATGGAACTCACTGACTATATGGTGTTTCAAAAAATTGCCAATAACTTTGTATGATACCCCACAGTCACAGCAGTTAAATGTCAGAGGGTGTCAGACTGATAAAACTGCCGTAAAATATTCAATTACTCTTTTAAGTGAAGGAACTTATCTTCCCTGCTGGTTGTGCATTATGAAAATGCACACAAATATGTCTGATAATCAGCAAACACTGACCTTTTTAAAAGGTCAATTTAGTTGCAGCAGAGCAAAAGTAAATACACTATTGTGGGGAGGGGGAGGTGTTATATAGTGGAAACAAGTAATTAGGCTGTTCTCATGACAAATTCTGTCACAAAAAAAACAAGCGCTCTTCTGTGATATAATCACACATAAATATTAGATATAGGTGATATCCAACTAGCACGTCTTGTTCTAGATTGTTCACTACTATGCCCCTGCCTCCAATGTCACATAGTCAGTAACTTTCAAATTTCTAGAATGGGAAAATCCACTTAAGTAATTCACAGAGTGCAGTTAATCAGAGTCAGTTTCAATGGCCTTGTGATCATTTCAAGTTACAGTGCTTGATTTTGCCATCTGGTCCTGAGTCACACTATCTACTGGAAGCATTTGGCCAGGTCTCATTAACACTGGAAGGAGATAACAGCTTTTATCTGATTAGATGCTTTTTTTTCTAAGTACTTTTCCCTCCCATGTTAGTATTATTTTTCTCCCTTTTCAGTGCTATGGTAAAACCCAAAGCAAAATAAATAACATAGGATACAAGCAGCACACACTTTTCACAGTGGAATAAAACATTGATGCATTCTCTTAGAGCATTCATACTTCTGAAACCTGCTTCTCACGGAGTTCAGTGTTATATTGTAACTGTTATATGTGGAACAGGTTTTTAAAACCCCGGTATAGCTAATTTCAGATGCATCTACTTCTATAAATTCCTTGGTTTAGTACTTGTGCAGTAGCTGCCTGTCTCTCCTGAGAACATGATTCTATGATCCCTCTTGAGATCAGTACTAATTTCCACATTGGCATCTGCATGCAGAAGTGCCTGATAAACACCAAGCAGTTAAATTTAACGAGATATTTAAATATAAATACGTAACTTCTCTTTCTTTTTTTTTTTTTTTTTTTTTTTTCTCACCAATCCTTTTTCCTTAGAACACAAACCTCAATATCAAAAGCCTACAGGCAAGGAAAACTAATTTGTACAGCAACTGTGATTCTCTTTTCTTCAGGAAATAAAACTGTATTCTACTGCCAGCTGCTTTTAAGGCTCCTGTCAAACACTCTCAAGTAACTCACTCATACCAGCTTACTTCCATGCTTCTATTCTTTAAGAAATTGAATCTGTAGATTGCACGGGGACGTGTCGCCAGCCAAGAACCTTCAAGCGGCTCATCTGACTACTGTGTTAAAAGGTGTTAAAGGTCGCTGAAGGGGAGGATTGCGCAGAGCCCGTGCAATCATTTCTGGCGTGGCTTTGAGGCACAGCACACGGCGGAGCAGAAGCAGTTTAAGGGATATTGACCGAAACCTCTGTGCCGATCGCTGCGTGCGTGGGCAGGCAGGAGCGGGGGAACAGATCTGGAGGGCGAGCACCGGGGCAGGAGGATATAGTTCTGAAGCTTCTTTCGCGAAGCCCGGCCAGACGGGAGCGGAGGGGCGAGCACCGAGGCGAGCCGAGCCCGCGGCCCCTCCGCCGCTCCCCTGCCGCGGGGTCCCGGCCAGACGGGAGCGGAGGGGCGAGCACCGAGGGGAGCCGAGCCCGCGGCCCCTCCGCCGCTCCCCTAGCCGCGGGGTCCCGGCCAGACGGGAGCGGAGGGGCGAGCACCGAGGCGAGCCGAGCCCGCGGCCCCTCCGCCGCTCCCCTGCCGCGGGGTCCCGGCCAGACGGGAGCGGAGGGGCGAGCACCGAGGCGAGCCGAGCCCGCGGCCCCTCCGCCGCTCCCCTGCCGCGGGGTCCCGGCGCCCCCCCGGAGCTGCGCCCCGCGCACCGCTGCGGCCGGGGCCGCGTACAGCGCTTCTATTTCCCTCTCTCACAGCACCGATCAGCCTTCAAACACCTGCGTTACCGAAAGATCATCCCAAAAATATCCTGCTCCTTTTTCCACTTTAACTCAAGCAGGTCAACCGCTCTTCATCAGCTCTCTGATCAAATGGTGCCACTCTTACTCCTTGATTTAAAGACTATGAAGTAGCATCCTCATATTTCTCTTCTAGAAGCCTTTATTTTGTAACTGGAGTGCCGTAAGGATGATGAAACAACAACAAAAAAAAACATTCACCAAAAAGAAGCTGAGGTTGAAGCAAGCAATTTTTCGAATATCTTAGAAACATTTAAGGATATACAAATATCAATGTGTAGTCATTTCTTTCCACTCAAAGTCAAGGTAGACAGGCTGTTTGAAAAAAAGAAATTTAAACCATTCCGTGCAGGCATAGCTCTTACTGCACAATAAGTAAATTATGAACACTTTCAAAGGCACTATTCCTAGTAAACAAAAAAGTTTCACACACAAGGTTATTTGAACTTCTCAATTTTAATGGAATCATAATAATATACAACTATATACAAATTTTAAAACATAACTAAATATTTATTGTTTTTTACATAAAACCAGCTGGGAATACATCCAAGTGAAGAAAGCTTATTTTGCCTGTCTTCGTCTTGTAATATGTTGCTTGATGATTTCATGATCACTTTGCTTCTGTTTTTGTTCTACAAGGATCTAAAAAAGATGGATTAAAAGACAATTATTCAGCATTTTTTCAGAGACAAGTGACATCCACTTTCCAGACCTTTGTGCCCAACAGAAAAGTTTTTCCCCAGAATCTGTTTCCAGAGTTTTACTTGAGTCATTTAGTCATTCACTGAGAGGGTGGTCAGTCATTGGAACAGGCTGGCCAGGGAAGTGGTGAAAACACCATCCCTGGAAGTGTTCAAAAAATGTGTGGATGTGGCCCTTGGGAATATGGTTTTGTAGAGTTAACTCAGTGGTGTTGGCTTAACAGTTGGGCTCAATGGTCTTGGAGACTTTTCCAACCTTAACAATTCTATGATTCTATTACTCTTTTTTGTCAGGGATCTCTCGGATAGACAGACAGTACATCATAATAAGCAACACATTTCATAAACATACAAAATCCTATTTTTGCTGGAGCAAATATCAAAGTCCAAAGAAAAATATTATCTGAATGCAGCTCTTACTTCTAGTCTCTAAAACTCATTTTCTGATACAGGAAAATTTAGATTAGATTTCTAATGAGTCATATAGGAAACAAAGGGGTTTTTTTTTAAAGGCAGATTCAAAATTGTATTTTACTAGACAAGCTAATTATATTATATTAATTATAAATAAAAGAATTGATGGGGAAAATGAAACTCTTGCTCACCCTCTGAACCTGCCCAGGTTACTACTACGGCCTAAAATAATCTTTTCATAATTGCCATATATATAGATAAACTTTAGTTTTACTTCAAAGGCATCACCTAGAACATCACACTTTACTAACATTCTCAAACTAGTCTTTTTAACTACTCAATATGAAACATCCTTCCCCTTTCAATCACTGCACACTGCAGCTGGGACACTACACATTCTTGGTAAATACAGACCCTACATATATCCCTGGGATCTCAGGAGAAAATAAGACCTGCTATCATTTGAAGTAAACAGCAATTCTTTAAAGAAAATTCCAATTTTCCAAAGTTAAGTCCATTATAAGCACATATTAAGATTTTTTTTGTATAGAGAAAATTAAGATGTCTGAGATTTACATAGTCTTTTATGGTTTCTTCTGAACGGGTTATCTGACCTTGCAGTGTCATAATAATTTCATCTTTTTGCTTCATAATGTCAGTCAAGTTCTTGAATCCTTTCATTTTGTATATTAATTTTCTTGAAAAAGAAAAAAGAAAGTTCAACATTAAATTAAACTCTACCATGCTTTTTAGAAGCAAGATTGATAAATTTATGCTTGATATTAAAAAAAAAACAACCTAGAAACATAATCTAATAGCATTTCAAATTACTGGGATTTTGTATTAAAGCAAATAATTTTGCACAATATTCTTTTTAAAAAAAAGTTACCTCAGTTGCTTCTTTAAGTTGCTCAGCAGACTCATCCAATTTAATCCTCTGTGTTTCAAAACCTGTAACAGGAAAAAAGCCTACATCACATTATCAGCCATCACAGTTTACTCAGTAATCCATGTCTTTGCATCTACTGGTACTTCAGTAGTGTTTGAATACATTTATTTTCAAGTTGACTTCCACTAGGACATTTCAAAAGTTGTTTATGTTTTCTAGACTGGACAATTGGGCCTTGCAACCCATTCAAAATACAGATCATATCACAAGACCTCTGCTGAGATCATGATGAGGTGTTGCTAGTTTTTCCCTCCATCAAAGTTCCACATGAGGCCTGAAAACACTGCATCAGCAAAATGTGAAGTACAGGGAGTACAATACAACAAGGAAATCAATAGCTTTGATGTTTTATCCTACAATTCTTAGGTCTGCAATTGACAATTTTCAGTTTCATCTTAAAAATGAAACAAGCAAGGCCTGTAGAATTGCTTAACCTGAACATACACAAAACAAAGGACTACCACCATTATATATGTGATTTGGTTACACAATGCTACTCAATGAGATTATTATTCCTATTTTACAGTACTCAGTCATTTCTTTTTTTGTGTCTTTCACATCGCAATTAGACCCAGCTTACCCTTTGGTTTTCTTTTCCAGCTCTTCCTTGGTCTCATCTAGTTCAGCAGTTATTTTTGCCAGCTGTTGTTTCAAGACAATCTATAGTATTCTGTGGATCCTTCAAGGACACAATGTACTGGTGTGCTGCTTCTGCCTGATTTTTGATATCAGTGCTACAATTTTGCAGAGAATCAGTAAAATCCCCAAAATCAAGGTAGGCAGCTGTGTCTGTGCTGTTTTCTTCGTTCTGAAAGAATTTATATCAATTCCAAAATGGCAAATAATTACACAAAAGCCATTATTTCAACAGAAAACATGGAAGATCGTTAGAAATTCTAATATGTAAGTACACTTATAATTCTAACTTCAAAACCATCTTGTGGGTTCATATGCACTGACTGCCAGTTTCTGTCTGCCTTCATACAACAGCAGTTTCCAGTATCAAGCTAGGGCTGCTTTATTTTTATAACATTTATTGACCCATCATTACCTTTCCCCTTATATCTCCACAAAAATATCCCCTCCAAGTTTACTGTAAAAGTTAGCATATTTTACACCAATGAGAATATTGAATGAATAGAGCAAACAATCAGTTTTAGAAGGAATACATCTGAAATCTTCACATAACAGGACAAGTTTATGAGGTCAAGTAAGTCTGTGGTAACTTATCATACTAAGTTATACCTCAAACCAAACTTCACATCTTGCCTCTCTGTTTAAAAAAAAAATGAAAAAAGTCTCAAACTCTCAAGAGACAGACTCAAGTTAAGAGTCTGGATATGGCTTCAGTGGATAAATAATTCTCACTACTTCAGCTGTAGCTACTACTGCTCTAAGAGAGGTGTCTGGAACTGCTCCACCACTTCTATATGTGGGGCCTAAGCACTCAGACTCAAAGATTTTAAATAGGCACTAAATGCAATGGATTTTATAGCATAAAATCCTGCAGATTTTCCCCTAATTTCTTTGCATAGAATAATTGTCACTTCATGCCGGAGAAATGCAGAAAACCCCAAAAATCGCTCAATCCCAAGGCTCAGCAACATCATCTATTAAATAAGATATATTTATCCTGCTGAAAACAACTGTTACATTGTGTGCAATTTCTTGAAATCACCCTTGGTATTTCTTGAGAAATACCACGATCACAACAGTTAGTTAGTAAAAGGGACATTTAGGGCAGACAGATAAAAATACCAGAGATCCAGCTTGATCACTGCAAGACCAATCTTTTGATTTACTTCTTTCATCTGCATTTTTAGTACAACTATTTACAAGCTCCTTGAAGATTTCCAGGCGTTGTTCACAATTTTCTTCAAGATGTGCTCGTTCTTGAGAAAGGCACTCTCTAGAGTAGAAAAAAACCAAGTCAGCTAAAAGCTAGCCATGACAGAGGCTAAAAAGTTATTAGCACAGTTGCCTATAAACAAAGATTCTTGCTTCTTTATTTTGGCACAACAAAACAATACACTAAACAATGCTCCTACCCTAAACCAGAAGTATATTTCACACATGCCAGAAGAATAAGAGGGATACAAGTGCACATTATGGAAAGCACTTAACCAAAAACATTTTTTTCTAAGCTGCTTGAGACAGAGTATGTTTGGAGTATCACTAAAACAAAAATGAACCAAAGAATTTGCAAATGTCACTCTTTCTACAACTTACCAAAGCAACTCTTCCCTTACAAAGAGTTCTACAGGAAAAAACATTGCTTGCAAATTAAACACACACTCCTTCCAATCCCACATGAAAATCAAAGACTTTTCTAAAGAGCATTTTTCCTGAACTCATAATCCAAACAGAAACCAACGTATTAACTGATGCAGTAGAAGATCAGATCCCACAGAAGATTGTGGTCTCTTACAACCAAGAGAGATTTGAGAATTAAGTAAATTTATTTTCACTTTCTTAACAAGTAACTTTAAAACTACTTAAAGCCAGCTTACTTGAAATCCGCTTCCCGCTGAGCAAAATAATGCGTGAATTCTTGCATTACTTCTTCACGAATTTTGTATTTCCAGCAGTAACTTATTTTTCTTTTCAGTAATAAGTTTGTCCCTCAGCTCTTTTAACAGATTCACCAGCATCTAGAATTACAATTAGTATTATGCTTTTCACAAAGAAATACTTTCCCACAAGTGAGATTTTTTCCCATTCTTCAAACACTACAACACTTTTCTCTGCAGCTGGAAAAAGTTTTTCCAGGTCTTTTATTAGCTTATTCATAAACAGAAGGATTTATGAGTAGATTGCACTACCTCTTTGGTACTAACACAGCAATTTAGGTTTGCACAGAGTAGGTATTTCCATAGAGCACAAAATGTACAACAAACATTCCTAATGTTATCTTTAATGATAGGCTTAAGAGCCACAGAATTTGGCCTTTTATTTTCCTTATGTCCCTTTTCGGGTATTAATGAAACCTCCAGGTGGTCTCTAGTCCTCTGTTCTCCTACTCCTTGTCTTCCCCAGAAATGACTAAAATTGCTGTTTCTTAAAGAACAGTGTCCAAAGTTTTCTTGTGTATAAAATAACAAAGGAACAATCTTGTGTTGCTAAAAAACAAGTAAAGCCTTCTGTATATTGACCATAGGATGCCAAAAGAGGAGAAAGCCAAATCTGCAATTCTTACTGCGCAGTTTGCACTTGGCCACAATCCATAGTTTTCCTACAATAAGCACCAAGGCATAAGTAATCTCACCTATAGTTCCAAACACTGGATTTGGGTAAAATAAGCTGATGAGGGGGAAGCAAAAAAAAAAAAAACCAAACAACACAAACAAAAAGGCAAGACGGAGGATACCAGAAGAATACATTCAAGGCCTCATGCTATACTAATTCATAAAGTAGCAGTCCTGGCACATATCATGTATTTTTCTTTTGTCATAACAACTTTGTTTTCTTCTTTTTCCTGCACTGCTTCTTCTCTTGACGTACTGGGCTGTTCCTCCATCTCATCACCATCTTCATACACATCTTCCAAGGTTCTGTCCCATAGGATAGTAGCTCTTTTCCTTGGGATTGGCCTTCTACTGACATTAAGCAGTGATGAGTCTCCTGCTGATTTCTGGCCAAATGACAGGTCTTGAGGAAGAATAGATGTGTCCATAACTAAAACCTACCCAGAAAAAAATCAAGAACAAAAAGTTATTGGTATTTTTAAGCTCCACTGGCACTTTGAAGACCTCCTGCACTCTCCTATAAGTCTCTTGAGCAGAGCACTCTCCCAGCTTATCTATCTATCCTCTGTTCAGAGTCACTACTTAGACCAGTATCCAGATGGAAGAGAATTTGTCACCTTATTGCCTAACCCTTCTTTGGATCCCAAGAACACCAGGTTTCACTAACTGATAATCTACAAGAGGCAGATTGTTCATTTCCTGTACTTTGAGTTTCCAGTTATATTACACAAACACCATACCACAAAATCTATTTCTTTAACAGCTCTATAATCTTTACAGCCTGCTCCTTTTGGTATTGCACTTAACCTGCCCAAACTCCAAAGGCATGGACTTAACTGTCAACAAAACTTTTCCATGGCTTACATTAAAGCTACAGCATCAATCCTCCACACTTACATCTTCCAACTTTGCCAGAGTTACATCACTGCACTTACTCCTCCTCTGCTTCCACATTCCCACCTAAACCTCTGTGAATGTAAAGACTTTTCACACTCTTTGGTGCTCAATCTATTTTATCAGCTCAGTCTGGTGTAATTAGAAATATGATTACGGTATAAACCAAAAATCCAGTAACTAAATTCATATTTCTAAAAGTGAGAAAATCTGTTCTTTTTAAAGCAAATCAAAGTTACTGATCAACAAGATAGACTACACCACACTTACTTTTTGTGCAATTTTTGGGGAGGATGTGGCAGGAAAGCCTTAGTTACTGAATTACCATGAAACAATAGGATAGCCCCTGGGGATAATTCCCTCTTGATTAAACAATGGTCTCGGCCAGAGAGCAACTCAAAATCTCACAAAAGACTTGCCCCCGCCCATAGATTAGATCTTAGAGTTTAAAATGTAACACGCTATGCTAATATCATTGTTCCTATAGGCTCTATGTAAATGCTATCGAATTTGTATCTTGTAGTACATTGGTTAGTGGAAATTAGAATATTCATCATGGAAAAGGATTTATTGTATTGCAGACAGGAAATCGCTCTCTTGCCTCCTCCTCTTTCCTTCTCCTCTCCCTCCTCTCTTCCTCTCTTCTCCCACTCCTTTTCTTTCCCTCTCTCCTTCTCCCCCTTGCTACTCTTAACTCCAATACCTCTTCTTTCTCTCCCTCTCTCTCTACCACCCCTTCCCTTTATCTCTTTCTCTTTCTCTTTCTCTTTCTCTTTCTCTTTCTCTTTCTCTTTCTCTTTCTCTTTCTCTTTCTCTTTCTCTTTCTCTTTCTCTTTCTCTTTCTCTTTCTCTTTCTCTTTCTCTTTCTCTTTCTCTTTCTCTTTCTCTTTCTCTTTCTCTTTCTCTTTTTCTTGCTTTCTCTCCTCCCTTCTCTCTCTCTCTCTCTCTCTCTCTCACCGTTTTACCCTGCTCTGAGCTGTGCCGGGCAGCCCCTAGCAGGCTCCTTTATAATAAACTGCAACTGGAACATTTAGCTTACACAGAGCGTTTGAGTTTTGTCCTGCGACCGTCCATCCCGACACAAAGCAGTACCCGCAAGTACCCAAACAGAGGCAGATGTCTTACACTGCTGTCACTGAATTTATACCAGACCAGGCCCACAGAGTGGCGCCCGATGTGCTTTAACGGACCTGCTCATCTTTTCGGTTGTGGGACGTTTTTTCAGGGATGGTAATTATTAAAACTGCTTTTACCTACTCTCCTCGCTTTCCGTGAGCACAGCTTTGCATTGGTTCAGCGACGTATTGAGCTGGAGCTCTTAAAATATTCTTACTGTCGAGAAAGTCATGGGAGTCAGGGGAGCTGAGCCCTGCATGGACTTCTGACAGCCCTCGAGCACAGACGGTTACTGCCGGTTAGTAGCGTCTGTTGCTCCCGGAGGGAACTGCCGCAGCACTCCCCGCTGCATGCATGAGCACAGCCACACGCTGCGTGGCAGCGTGTGAACTGTAGCTCAGGTTGGTGGGAGGTCCTGAGTCCGTTACGCCAGAGAGCAACTCAAAAGCTCACAAAAAGACTTGCCCCCGCCCATAGATTAGATTTTAGAGTTTAAAATGTAACACACTATGCTAATATCATGATTCCTATAGGCTCTATGTAAATGCTACAGAATTTGTATCTTGTAGTACATTGGCTAGTGAAAATTAGAATATTCATTATGGAAGATGTTTTACTGTATTGCAAACAGGAAATCGCTCTCTTTCTCTCTCTCTTTTTCTTGCTTTCTTTCCTCCCTTCTCTCTCTCTCTCACCCTTTTACCCTGCTCCGAGCCACGCCGGGCAACTCCTAGCAGGCTCTTTTATAATAAACTGCAACTGGAACATTTAGCCTACACAGACCATTTGAGTTTTGTTCCCGTGACCGTCCATCCTGACACAAATTATCCAGCAGACTCCCACAAGGGCTGAAGGACAAAATGGTCAAACACTGCATGTGGGAGGAGAATGTGGGATTGTGCGGAAAAAGGAGGAATAGGAGGAGGAAGAGGAGTGTGGGGAAGAGCAGGGAAAGAGGAGGAAGTGGAGCAGAAACGGGAAGCAGCACAAGGTTCCAGCCCTCCCTGTATCTGCAGCGTCTCCCCCAGCCCCAGGACCGTTGCCCCCTGCCACATGCAGCAGTGGACAGAAGAGGGGGATCTTGGTGCTTCTGAGCTTTATTGGTGCTTTGTGTTTTTTGTGGGGCCTGAATATTTTGTGGAGGTTTGGGGCCGAGTCTTGCTTTTTGGGAAGTTTTTGATCTGTGTCTTGATGAGGAGAATTTTTGTGCTGAATCTTGGTGTTTTGGAGGTTCTTACAGACACAAGATGCCCAGTGACTTCCTGAGATGAACTTGGGCAAGGAAGAACTCCCAGCCCAAGGCCCTCTCCTCTTGTTCTTTTCCCAAACCAGGATTTGTCATTCCCAAGGCGTGGGCGAATGTAGGAGGAGGAAAACCTCAGAGATCCCTCAGGAGGAGGGGCTGCAAACCCAGCCCAGGGAGCTGTGAGGAAGAAAGACCCTCCCTGAGCTGGGAAGGCAGCCGGAGATGCAGGCAGAGCTCAGAGCTGGTGGAGAAGCCTCATGGAGGAGAGAAGCCCCACAAGTGCTTGGAATGTGGGAAGGGTTTCAGCTGCAGCTCCAAGCTCAACTGACACCAGATGATCCACACTGGAGAACAGCCCTACGAGTGTGGGGAATGTGGGAAGCGATTCAGAGGCATCTCCCACCTGCTGCGGCACCAGGTGATCCACACAGGGGACCGGCCCTACACCTGCCTGGAATGTGGGAAAAGCTTTGGGGTGGATGTCCTACCTGAAAAGCTCCCCAGCATCCAGACTGGGGAGAGGCTCGAGTGTCCTGAGTGTGGGAAGAGCTTTGTGCTCTGCTCCAGCTCCATCCCCATGGGGAGAATCAGTGTTGGATGATCCCCAGTGACCCCGTTGACAGAGCCCTTGTGATCCGTGTTGGGAAGGCACCTGGCTGGGGAGGCTCTGCATCATCCTGTCTCCCTGTGGGCACCTGGATGGAAAGGAGCATTAAAAGTGACTTCCCTAAAGAGACTTTGAGATCTCTTTCTCCCCAAGGGATCAAAGACACATCTGTCATCAGACAGCTCGAGGGGAAACTGATCTCGGGCATTCGACATGCGGGGCAGGGTGAGTGCCCTCCCCCACATGCTGCCCCTCCCTCATTCACTGCTGCTCCCTCACCCTGCCCTTCCCCTTCCCCACCCCCACTCCTGCCCCCGCCCCTCCCTCATTCACTGCCCCTCCCCCACCCCTCTGCCCCACCCCGCCCATTCACTGTCCCCACCCACCCTTCCCCACCCCGTGACCCTCCTCAATTGCTGCCCCTTCCCCATCCACCCTGCCCCACTCCCTCCCCCACCTCTGGCTCCTCCCCACCCTTTCCCTGCCCTGCCCTTCCCCACCCCCTCACCCTCCCCCACCCACACTGCCCTCCCCATCCCTCTGCCCTCCCCACAGCTCCACATATTTTGGGGTTGGGGTTTCCTCTGTTTTGGATGATTTTCCTCCCCATTTTGGGGGTTCTCTCCCTATTTTGGGGTTTTCTCCCCCATTTTTGGGGGTTCTTTCCCCGTTTTGGGGGTTCTCTCCCCATTTTTGTTGTGATTTTCCCGTTTTCTCCCCAGACGTGAAGGATCTGCTGCGGTTCCTGTGGCCACTGCGTGAGGGACCTTGGTGCTCGTGGCCTCCCTGTGATGACCGGCCACCAAGTCACTTTTAAGGGGGGCTTGGGGGTCCCCGAGAGGGACTGGGAAATTTGGAAGGTCCCAAAAGGGACTTGGGGAAACGGAGGATTTGGGGGTCCTGGTGGGATTTGGGGACCTTGGATGGGATTTGGGGGTCTCAGAAGATTTGGGGCATCCTGGCTGGGATTTTGGGGGTCTTGAATGAGATTTTGGAGGTCCCCAGGGAAGATTTGGGCCATCCTGGGTGGGATTTTGGAGGCCCCAGAGGGATTTTGGGGGTCTGAGGAGATTTGGGGAAGCCTAGAAGATTTGGGGAGTTCTAGTTGGGATTTGGGGGACCCCAGAGGGTCTTGGGGGCTCTTGACAAGATTTGGAGAGGATTTGGAGACAACTGAAAAGATTGGGGGTCCTGGGTGGGATTTGGGTGGTCCCCAGGGGTTTTAGGGGATCGCAGAAGATTTGGGGGTCCTTGGGAATTTTGGAGGACCCTGTGGGGTTTTGGGGGTCCATGGAGGTGGTTTTGGGGGTCCCCAGGGTTTTGGGATCCCTGGAGGTTTTGGGTGTTCTTGGGAATTTTGGGATCCCTGGGGAGATTTTGGGGACCCCAGAGAGGAATTGGGGGTCTAAGGAGATTTGAGGGATTTTGGAGGATCCCTGGGGATTTTGAGGGACCCTGGTGGAGGTTTTGGGGTCCCTGTAGGAGATTTCGGTCCTTAGGAGGGATTTTGGGGGTCCCTGGGGGTTTTTGGGGGTCTCTGGGGAGTTTGGGGGTTCTGAGAGAACTGGGGTGTCCTGGGTGGGATTTTGGGGGGTCCCCAGAGGGATTTGGGGGGGGGGTCCTGAGGGAGATTTTAGGAGGTCCTGGGGGGGATTTTGGGGGTCACTCGAGGAGGTTTTGGGGGTCCCCTGGGGGCTTGGGGGCGTCTCTGGGGAGTTTCTGGAGTCCTTGGGGGATTTTGGGGTCCCCAGGGGTTGTGGGGATTCCCTGGGAGAGTTTGGAGGGTCCCCAGAAAGGAATTGAAGGATCCTGAGGAGATCTGAGGGTCCCAGAGGAGCTTTGGGGATCCTGGGTGGGATTTTGGGGGTCACCTGAAGGGTTTGGGGGTTCCTGGGGAGGATTTCAGAGGTTCCTGGGGGTTTTGGGGTCCCCAGGGAGTTTTTGGGGTTCCTGGGGGTATTTTAGGGTCCCTGGAGGATTTTTTGAGTCCCCAGAGGAGTTTTTGGGGGTCC